>JACDJE010000534.1:0-198829 GCA_016647715.1 Pavo muticus | reverse complement strand
GGGGAGGGGAGGGGAAATGAACGCTTTAGTAATTTCCAAAGTGCTTTTACATTTCTATTTGAATCTTCTAGCTAGCAGATATGAGTTATGAAAGATTAGATTCTTTAGATACAAGCACTGTATTGTCATGGGAGTACAAGTAACCCCAAGTGATTGGAAATTATATATGGGCTCAATTAAGAATTGAAAGGAAAAATTAAGAAAGAAGTTAAGAAAATGCATCTGAGGAAAAATCATTTTTTCTTTCTTGACAGCTGATTATCATTCCTTATGGGGAAGTGACTAATAATACTACAGGTTAACCTACCATTTTGTGCAGCACATGCATTAGATTTGAGGGTGATTTGAGCAATCTCATAACTGTAATGGGGAAGATCACACACGTTTGGGAAGGTGATCAAGGTTTCTGATGAGCTCAGATGAATCTTCTGGAAGGACATTGATTCTAGGATGATTTTTTTTAAAACTTTTGCATAGTCTTTGTGAAGATCCACCTTAACACATTGGATTAAACTTCTACAAGCAGAATGCTTTTTGTAAAGGGAGGGGAAAACAAGCAAGCAAACAAACAAACAAAAACCAGCAACAACAAATCAGAAGGAAGAGACACGTGATTCTGCCTCCTCAATTTTAAATTCCAACACATTTTTACTTGGCAAAAGAGTAGCTTTATTCTGAGCTAATCAGATTTTCTTAGCAGAGGACAGAATGTGTCGTTGGCTGCTCTGGGACAGGTTGTTATATAGATGGATAATGGTAAAATGTATAACTCTAGTGTACTTAAAATGGCAGGGATCTTCTCAATAAAGAAAATCCTATACTTGGGATTTACAAACTAAACCTAAGTATGACCATATAGCAATTAAAATACAAAAATCTCTCTTTGGATTTCATGTCCAAAGGAGAAATTTGGATTATCTTCTACATCTCTGGTGCAAAATGTAGTATTTTCATGAAAGTAGTTCAGTTTGTGATATATCCTTAACATATTTCACCAGGCATCCATAAAAGTCCTTCATTGTGATTTTATGAATGAGGAAGATGGATGGTAAAGCAAAATCTGGAAGTCTAAGGTGACATGTTCTAATGCACCAATAACATCTCTAGATACTATGGTAATAAAGAAATCACCTACCTGAATTTCCATTTGGGGCTGAAGGGAAAGATATGTGGTTGTCTGATAGGTTGACAATTTGATGGATTTATGTAAGCAATTGAAGTCAATTTGTTTTTCTGTTTTACCTCTGTAAAGTCCAATCTCTGACTGAGGTAGAATATTTTTAAAGGATCCTTTATTCCTATTTTGCCAGCTCTTTACTGACATCAATTCTGTAACAGAAAACAAAAACTGCCTCTGAATTTTCAGACAACAGTGAAATTTTTAATTTTGAGCAGAGGACAGCTAAATCTAGTAGATAATGATGAAAACATCCTCTTCAGTCAAATAAAAAGTAGCTTTCAAGGTACTTTCTATGAGCAGTTAAAGATCACTTAATTATAAGTAGTTTGTTTTCTCTCTGTTAGATTTTGCAAAGAATTTTATTACATGAAACCTTAGTCTCAAAATAACATTTCTGCAGGAAAGCAAAGAATATCCCAGAGATAGAATAGTTTGTCACATCTACATATTACTACTCCACACTCCTCCTTATTGTATTGTATTATGAAACAGTGTGTGTATCACTATTGCTATGCTGCCCAGTAATTAGATATTAACAAAAAATACAAAACATTTCCTAAAAATGTTAATTCAGTTTCAATATCTGAAGGCAATAATAGGAACTACAATTATGTTCCAATTAGTAATAGATTATGAAAGAGTATATTGCATCGTTTAGTCATTTTTCCCCTGAGGAAGACAAACGTTCACTTTTGATATCCTAATTTTTCTTGCTCATTTAACATTAATTATATAATCCACAGGCACAGTAATTTTTGAACTTACTCTGTTTTCTAAATTAGTAGTACTGTTGATTTTCTATTCCAGTTACAGGTCAAGTATTCAGAATTCTAGGGTGCTACTCTAAACCTTTATAAATCATTTCACACTTAATATATGTGAAGATTATATTTGAGAAAATTCTCCCAGAGAGGAGATGCTGATTTTAAGGAAACATTGAATGAGAATTGTCTTTGATATGTACATAGAAAGCACAGTTAGGCACATAAGCAAAATTTAAGAACAGCTATCTTTCACAATGACCTTTCTGGTAGAATTCTATAATGCAGAAAACCTATTTTCACATATGGTGAGAGGCTTTATTTATCAATTCTGCACATCAGTGTAATAGTTTGATCATGTAATAGCACTGCTTTCAAGGATAACATGGGGCTATTATTCTCATTATCTACACCTTCAAAGCATTGTTTCATCAACCTTAAAATTTTCATCCCTATATTTCAAGTTTCCTGAAGATCTCACACATTGGACTTAAGGACTGAAATGACAGAGGAAAAAATATTTTGTAGCATGGGAAAACCTGTTGGAGCCTGCCAAGATTCAGTAATGGAGTCAGATTAGATTTTAACTGAATATTTTCCTGTGGGACATGGCAGTCTCTTTCTGATCTGCCTGATGTTTCTTTGTTTTTTCTCTACAGAATACATTCTCTCAGTCCCTTATCTGACAACAGACACAAACTGAGTGTATTTGTCTTAAATGAAGTTAGTGACTTCCCTTTACTGGGACATACCTGGACAACTTGTATTGTTTCATTATTCCCATCACATTATTCCTTTCAACTGTTTTAAATTATGTATTTGCCAGTTGTGTTTGTAAAGAGAGAACATGAGTGACTATGATGCCAAATTAAAATTACTTTTGAATACCTTAACTAGTGCATAAATCTGAAAGTATAAACATGTCAACTACATTGTCATTTTGATACCCAGGTACTGATGAGAATGGCTAATGCTTGAAGATATTCCCCTTTGTTTAGTAAATCACCTTATGCAGCCATATGGCATAAAATAATCTGTTTCTAAAAGCCTTTATTTGAGCTAGCTTTTCTCCCTCATTTGCTCATGATAATCAGCCCACATAGAACAAAACTTCTATCCGGTGACAAAACTGCGACGTCAGTCTACGTGTTGATTCATTAAATTCTATAGAACACATTTACACATGCACAAACAATAAAAACCTATTTATTATTCCTGCTATCTGCCACCACCTTCAGTTATCAGGTCTGATGAGCTGATGGGGCTTATAGGGCAAACAGGTCAGATTTATATATTTCTAACTAAGCAAAAAAATAGAAGCAATATATACATAATAAACATGTTATGGACCTTCCTATTTTTTAGCAAAATACAAAGAACAGATATGCTTCATTCATATACGAACATGAATTTCGTGTGTGTGAATGAGCATGCATGTTCCTAATAAGTATTGTGATTATTCTTGACTTCCAAACTGGTATAAAATTAGAAGGATGACTCTGTTGATACTGTTTAGTCAGCTTAAAAGGAAGGTCTGACTTGGATCAGCCTCACAACCTGTATCTGTATGCACTGATTTTTGATGTCATACATCTCCCTGTTTCTCAGCAGTTTGCACTATTTATTTTTTATTTTCTATTAATAAACAGTCTTCCTGGAAATGTCTCAGGGGCATTATAGCCCTATCTATTGGCAATTAAAATTAGGTGGCAAAAAAATAAAAAAGGGAAGAATAAAAAAGACAGAAAGTGAAGTATACATGAAAAAAATGCCTTCTTTTATCTAGTAGTAAATATTAGTAAAACATTTTTGTATTTACAGTGAAATAGATTATTCACTCACCATCAATGGCAAAGACTTCCTGATTTAGTATGCAGGACAACTTCACCAAGTGAAATAGCAATAGATACAAATTATGTTAGAGTAACATAGGCATTATTTAGGAAGGTAGAAATCTGAGTGTATCTATTGAGGCTGGAGGTGACACAACACTGAAATTCTATTGATTGCATATGCTTGTGGGTGTATATGCACACAGATACACAGAGACTTGCATTTTTTTGCATTTGCAAGACTTATCCTACATTTATCATGAATGTAATACGAAAAGATAGACCAGACTATTGCTTTCAGCTGAAAAGCCAGCAAAGAGTAAAACAACAGTTTTAAAAACATGTTGTCTGCTAAGTAAATAAAATAAACTTGATAGGTATAAAATATTTGTAGCTGTTTTTAAAATAACTGCAACTGATTAAGTATTGGCGTTGGAGCAGTTGGAGTGAGTCCAGAGAAGGACAACAAGGATGATCAGATGACTGGAGCAGCCCTCCTATAAAGAAAGACTGAGGAAGTTGGACTTCTTCAGCCTGGAGAAGACAACACTCTGGAGAGACCTCACTGTGGCCTTCCAATACTTGAAAGTTGCTCATAAACAGAAGGGAGATTGACTTTCTACATGGTCTGATAGTGACAGAACAACAGGGAATGGCTTTACATTAGGTGGAAATTCTTTATTCAGAGGGTGATGAGGCAGTGACATGGGCTGCCCAGAGAAGTTGTGGATGCTCCATCCCTGGAGGTGCTCAAGGCCAGATTGGGTGGGATCCTGAGAAACCTGATCAGGTGGATGGCAACCCTGCCCCTGGCAGGGGGCTGGAACTGGATGATCTTTAATGTCCCTTCCCACCTAAGCTATTCTGTGATCTGTCTATTTTAGTGTAATTGATTTGTGCCATATTTTTTCTTCATTACCTTAAAGATCTTCAGTTCATTAATTTGTTACCTCATTACAACTAATTACTCATTAAGTATCTCCTAGCAGAAACTGAGGAAATGGATCAGCTATCCAGTGCAGATATTTTCTTTCAAAAATGTGCATAGATGATAAAAGTAATGCTTCATGAATGAATTTTCTCAGCTTAATTTGAAACAGTATTAGCCTTTGTTTTATTCAGCTAAGCTGTTGTTTTGTTTCCAAGAGGAATATGCATAAACTAGCCTAACAAATGTCAAAAACTTGGGAGAATTTATTTGAATGTCCACCAGAAAGCTTACAACTCCAACATCTTTATAACCCAACTGGTTTCTATAATATAATATTTTCCAAAACAGACTTGGCTAGAACAAGAAGCTTCCCTTTTGTGTGAGGAAGTATTTTCTCTAAAAGCAGCAAAGGAAAGAAGGAAATTTCGTAATGGAAACATGTTAGTGATGGCAACTCACACAACGAATATAAGTTTCATAAAATTCCATGGATTCAAAGGCAGGTATCGGGTATTAGAAGAGGGATACTACTGTTTAAATATAGGCATGACTGCAGTTTGAGGAGCTTTATAGTTTCCCACCTGGCCATCAATGTTTCTTCCAGAAAAGCAAGTTTGCTAGAGGTCTTCTGCAAAGCCCCATACCAACATGCTCGAGGCACCTGAAGTGGTTCTAAAAAGGCATGTATTGGCAACTAAATTCCACCCTAAATATTTACCAGTGAACATTCTTCTGTATGATTTTCATTTGAAGAACAGGGTTACTTCAAAAAGCAAGAGCATTGTATTTTGCTCCAAATATTAAGGAACTTCCAAACAGGAAAACTGAAAGAATGAGGGCTCTTGTAGATGTTTCCTTTGAAAGATATGTTATAATCATTGCTTTAATGCTATATTTTAGGGATATTATGGATGGCCAGAGGAGGGAAAGTCAGCAAGAGGCTATGCTCAGTTACTTATTACAGATTTCATGCAGCCCAGGCTGTAATTAAGGCTTGGCAGTCTCCCAGTGCCATTGCCACACACATATATTGCTGTTGATAGGAGAAGTAAGGGGGTTTTATTGGCAGGTTCTTAACAGCAGTTCAAGCTTTAGTTGCCATTGTGGTATTTGAGATGATGACACTGTTAGGAAGAGTGTTAATATGATTCGTCTACCACTTTTCTGCCACATAGTAGAACTATAATAAGGCAAGTTTAGTCAGGCCTTGCACAGCCTAAACTTGTCCTATTACATTAACAGGTTTGTAAATGTAGTGATGCAGGCAAAGCTTTTATATTCAGTGGTTCTGCTAAAATCTTTGCCTATAGTTGCTCATGGATCTCTCTGCTCCGATCAGAACAAAATATACGAAATGTGAAAAAAAGGTCCTTCTACTCCATATGAAGTGAGGAGAGCTGATGGTTTGTGTGGATAAATGGTGATTCAGGATATGGAAAACATACAGGTTTCCTTTCAATTATCATTCCCCTGAAAAAGTCAGTGGGGTAACATTTACACTTTTCCTAGCAATAGGAATAAATGATATTCTAGTAGGAGGGATTGATTGTAAAATGAAGACATAAAGTTTTATCCATTCCAGTGCTACTGTGAGACTGCTCACTGGTGATGTTAGATACCTGAGGATGAAATTGAACTGCTTTCCTTCCCAGTTCTGTGTTATTCTATGCATTTACCAGACAAAATGGACAAGACTGCTCTGTAATTTCAGTCTAGCATGATTACCAGTGGCGGACTTGGAATAGAAGAGTGCCTGTTGGTTTTAGTAAATGAGCATTCAGTCTGAATATTGTAGTATATTTAGAATTTTAGAATATTGCTGAATTAGGTAGTATAATTACTTCAGAGATAAATGACTGAAAATCCTTAGGATAACTTAGGGGTTGAGTTTATTATCATACTGATTTCAGCTGAGAAAAAGTCAATTTTCTTTACAGTGTCTGGCATGATGCTATGTTGTGGTTTTAGAAGAACACCGGTGTGTTTTTTGTTGCTGAGCAAAAATGCACAGAGCCAGGGACATTTCAGCTTCTCATACTGTCCTGCCAGTGAGGGTGCACAAGGAGCTGGGAGGGGATGGAAGCAGAACAGCTGACCTAAAACGGCAAAAGGGATATTCCATACCATATGACATTGTGAAGAAACTATGAAACTGCATGTATATATTATAATTACTATATATTATAATTACTGCTACTTATCTCCTCATTTTCTGTATTTGTAAATAGCTTTTACCTCAGCCTACAAGTTCTTTTTTTTTTTTCTGATTCTCTCCCCCATCCCACTCCCAGGGGGAGTGAGTGAAAGGCTGTGTGATGTTTAGCTGC
Organism: Pavo muticus; assembly: GCA_016647715.1. Classification (NCBI taxonomy): domain Eukaryota; kingdom Metazoa; phylum Chordata; class Aves; order Galliformes; family Phasianidae; genus Pavo; species Pavo muticus. The sequence continues at coordinate 191,798 of JACDJE010000534.1, read as the reverse complement.
TTGCTGAGATATCCCACAACAATTATATTACTGTATGGCTGAAGAGATAAATATTTTGATCCTAGACTTCTCCATAGATGAAACACAAGTAGGAACAGACACACATCAAACACTTTCTTTGATGTATATAACATGGATGTCATTTTCTGTGAACTTTGGAAACATTGCAAGCATTTGTATTTCACGGTAAAACTATCTATAATTTACTAACTCTGATGACTTTTATCCCTCCAAGGAGTTTGTTCAAAGAATTTCTCTTTAAGGCAGTATAAAAAACACAGTTGGATGGGTAAGTATAATACATTAACTAGCCTCTCACATTGTGTTGGTGGAAAAATAAGTCTCAGAGGTGTTTATGGCATTTAGAACAAGAGTTCTCATCGCTTTTTGAGATGGGATTAGTTCTCTGGGCCTCCTTTTCAGAGTATCACTTCGTATTATGGAATAGTGGTTATGATAAACATATAGTGGTGGGTGTATGTGCCTCTACACATGCCTGAAGGAGTTTTAGCCTTGTTAACATCATACTATAAATCCACAACAACTCTTCTGTAGGCTTCTAAAGTTTCTTTTCCTCCAGAAGTCAAGAATCCCTGCATTACATCATTTTATGGAGAAAACTGAAAAAAAAAAGGTAAATTTTATGGTTATTTGACCAGGGAGAGAGTGATACTAAATACCAACTAGAAGCATGAATTATAACAACAATCTTATGAATGTTGAGACAACTCAGTAAGCACTCTCAAAACTGCAAAGAAGTGCTGTACACCTCTGACCACATATCTGAGACCGACAGAGTTCCCAAATGAATGGTAAACTGTAGAATAGGTCTCCCACTCTGTTGAATGTGTGAGTGTGTAGAATCAAAATGATAATAATGGGTCAGTGAAATCAGTTATGGTGCAGAATCAACTATGAAGGAGTAAGAGATAGAAGACAACTCTTGGCCGTATTCTATAAGAGAGACAGAACAACTCTGTACCTTGGAGGTCTAGTGCTTCCAAGAGCCACACACAGGAAGATTTTCCCATTGCAATTAATCCCAGTTATTAACAGTCTGATGACAGAGATTAATGCTTGGAAACTGGACTCTTTCAGTTTCTGGATTCTGTTTCATCTGATGCTGTCAACAGTGAAGAACCATGTATCTAGAAAATATTGCCATATTGCTTTGCATTACACTTAAAAAAAAAAAAAAGAGGTGCACTCCTATATAAGCAAAGTCATTTACACTTTCTGTAGCCAGCTTCTTCAGATGACAAAAAATACAATTAATGATGCTTTAAGAAGGTTGTTATTAGATGAACACAACTTGAATCTGTAAAGCTGCCTGCTAGATTAACACTCTAATGATAAATTAATACTCAGTACCTATGATCTCTGAGAAAATGTGAGAAGTATATTTTCTTGTTTTCTTACGTGATGCTTGATTTAATGTCCCAGATAATATAAAATGCTCTGTGGGAATGTAACACCTCAGAAAATATTCAAGAAAATAGCATCAATCTTTAAATTCCACCAACTTTCCAAATTAGCATTTATTCTTCCAAAAGACAGATTTGAATGAACATTTCTACTTGATAAAACCAATCTATTAGATTGTGAATTATTCAATTGCAAGCATTTCTTTGTATTTATGAACATCACATTTCACATTTTGTGCATTACAATAATATTAGTCATAACTCTTTTTTAAATTTGATTTATATATATATATCTACACTGATGCTATACACAACATTACATTGGAAATTAATAGCAGATACACAAAAAATTATTCCAGGGTGGATGAAAATTCAGCATTACACTTGTGTCTCTGTCTTTGGGCTTGTTGATGAGTTTCTTTGGAATAAGCTCAGAGGAATTATGTTGTTCACTGGGAACAAAGAACAGACATATGTAATGAGTGTCTGGGGTGAGATGAAAATCTGTGCAGCTATATATTGCATCAGACTTTTTTCCCTATAATTCTCAATTAGCTTTTAGAGAGCACTGAGTACAATGTCACCAGCTGATCTTTCAACTGACTGTACAATTTTTACTAAGTAAAATGGACCCTATATAATGGATTTTTCAGTCCATTTCATTCCATTGTCTAGTTAGAACTGGAAGGATGGATGACAATAAACCAAGATGCTTGTGCCTCTTCTTCACCCTCCTTCCTTCCCTATTTTTTAACCTTTCTTTTCCTGCTGTTTTTATCATCAAGGAGAGAAAAGTGAAGTATGTGAAACTTGAGTACAGAGCACTAACTGATGCATCTTCTGTTGGTTTTTACCATTTAATCTTTATAATTTCTTTTCCTCAAAGTCTAAATCTGTAATGAAATTACATGATGTGGAATATATAATTCATTTTCTAGGCACTGAACCACAAATTAGTTTACATCAAAATGCCTATCCTAGGTTGTATAGATGATTAGTGCAATCTTCCTCAAAGAGGAAATGGTTTCCTCTTTCTCATCATGGTATTGAAAACATCTGAGTTATCATATAAATCTATTTGATTTTGTATACTTTATAAATCTTATCAAATAGCTTCTCATTTTCAAATCAAGGCCTCATGTTAAAGGCAAAGTCCATAACAACTTCCTACAAATCTTTCATCTCAGTCAATACATCAGTCAATACATTTTTGAACTTGAATTCTGTAGAGAGCAGGCAAGATCATAGAACCGTAGAATTACATCACAGAATCACAGAATCTTAGAGTTATAGAATGGCTTGGGTTAGAAGGGACCTTAAAGATCACCTAGTTCCAACCCCACTGCTGTGGTCTGGGTTGCCATCCACTAGATCTGGCTGCCCAAACCTCTGTCCAAACTGGCCTTGAATGCCTTCAGGGGTGGGGCATCCACAGCTTCTCCGGGCAACTTATTACAGTTCTTCACTACAAAGGCACAAAGATCCACAAAGGTTCTTTGACTTGTAACTCCTTTAGCTTGAGCAGTAGATGACTACTTTTCTGTTAAACATATACTGTAAATCCAGCATGAATCTGATAATTTCATAAATGACCTCCACAAAAGCATATTTTATTTTCCCATTGTTTGTACTTTTAAATGCGCTATACTAATTTAATATTGACAACGAAGGTTCTGCAAGAATATATGACAATATTTTCAGATAAAATACATCCAAATTTAGGTGCCTTTCTCAAATAGTCTGAATTCAGACTGCTCCTCTGTAGAGGCTTCCATATGCCAATGCAAATGAGAACACTAAAAACATATGACACTTCTATTTTTGAATTGTAGTGCCCAGAGCATACCTTAACAGACCTCTTTATAGCAAGGGGAAATTGTTTTCCACTCAAAGTACTGTGATGACTGAAAATGTATTGAGTCACTGAAATTGTGCTATAAGTCATCAAGCCATGTTTGAATGTGTGTTTACCAGGAGCTCGACATAGCTGTCAAGAGAAAATATGTTCTAGTGATTAGAAAGAAATGGTTTTTGTAGACATCAATTCCTAAATTCCTTTCTACAGAGACTCACTGTGTTTTGAAGAAGCTAGAATAAATATGTTCTTAATGGGTATATTGTTTCAAAGACTTCAAAAAAGAGGAAAGATTTATTCAGTTTAAAAACTCTTAGGGCCCAGAGTAGCACTAAGAAGTTCTAGTATTTTTATCATTTATTTCATCTTTTCTTTAATCAAGGCAGCCAAACCTCAGGAAATATCTACTCTATTTCTGTAGCAACACAGTTACATGTTGCATGCATCCTTTGTCTAAGAACTAGTAGCAGGCAAGTTTTATTGTGAAGCTTCTTTAATTTTCCCTCTCAGATTAAGATAGTGAATTCTGCAGCTGTTAAGGCTAGATTTTAAGACAACATGTTCATAGTTAATCACTTGCAATTTCTACAAATGCCTCATCTAATATAATTAATTGTTTTTTCATTGTTTCAGGTATCATTTCTGTGATAAAAACTTGTAATTTATGTGGCTGTAAACTTAATATGGATTGCCAAATATAATTGCTTTACATAAAGTGAACGTACATCATTACTCATTCTCATTATTCATTAAAAGTATAAATAAACGAAAGCAAACTAGATATTAGCTTCATCCACAGCCAAAGCTCTAATTTCATTTAAAGACACACCTATCTAACTGTCCATGTTCCATTACTGCCTGTGTTTAATTTGATAAATTTTTAAATCTGAATTTTCCCAAATGATATAGGATACAAAGTCCCTCAATAACCAAGATGATAAAATGATAAGATACCAATTGTCTACTAAACAGAAGCAAACCATGAAAAATCTGAATAGGAAAATTTATCTGTTTCTGATTGACTCCTCATGTCATTTAGACTTTTCACTATCAGAAGAAACATAAGTCAGTGCATTACCCCAAACTGATAGTGACAAATTTAATAATTTTTTTAGGACCTGTAGATTTGTTTATATATAATTATGATTTTATTCCTTCCAAACCATGGACCTGACAGTTTGAATTGAATAGAAGTCTCGCATTCACTTCACTAACACTAGAATGTAGTTCAGTAGTGCTAGTTGTTTAGGCTGAGTTAATATCTTCATCTTATAATACTTTTTTAACTGTACTGCCTATGTCCATGTAAAGCACTATTATGTCCATGTAAAAGCATGCCTTATTATTATTATTATACACCCCTTAAAGCAGATCTCTTATATACAGCCTCTTAACTGGAATACCAGATCACCATATTTTATAACATAAGAAAAATATAAGCAATTAAGAAGACATATATGTGTATTAATTGCCAACATTATAACATCTATTAATAGGAAAATTTTCTAAATACAAATACATGTACACATGTATTGGTTGAAGCATTAAATACTAGTCTAAAACTCAGAATTCACTGCTTCAAATGGTAGTTTTGTGGTTTTTTGTTTTTAGTCTTCAGTGACACATTACAAGGTGAAGCAATTAAACTCATTTTATGCTAATTCAGAAATGAAAGACTAGCTTCACAAAATAACTTTTTATACCACAGTGTTCAATGCAGTATAATAAACCCTAACAAAACTCAGGATCCTGCTAGGTTTACAATTATCCACAGCCTCTTCATAGAAAATGCTGCTGTCCCTCCACTTCTTGCCTTTTTCATCATAAAATATTTGAAAAAAAACCATCCATCTATTCCTTTCTCAAATTAGTTTTCAGAAATGTCTCAATCAGATAACTTAATGCCTTATGTTTAGTAAACTACCAGTTAAAAACTGCCCTGGGAGTCAGGAGATCCTAGTTCAGCTGGTTCTGTCAGCAATGACAACGTCAATGCACATCTTCAGAAAAGTGCTGAGAACATAGACTCAGAAATATTTGCCTTATCTTAAGCATCTAAAGGATACACATCTAAGACTGCTGTACTCACACAAGTCTCTTTTTACAATCAGTGAAGAGAAACAGGCACCAGAGAGCCATTTGTCGTGTGTTACTATAGTCATATAAGACGGGCCAGATGAATTGCCTTCTGGAGGTGCATGTTTCTCTCCACTGACTGTGAGGGGAGAAGATGTGAGAATCTCATTCTTAGATGCATTAGTTCTGAGTATCTAAGATGAAACTAATTCCAACCCCAGAAGCTAAGACAGGAAGAGGAGAGGAAGGTATAGAAAGACTGGTCATTGCTCCATTTATCTAGAAACTGGAATATCACTGTCCTAACCATAATATAAGAAACTAAGAAGAAATTATAAGAATAAGAAATTATAAATGTAATAACAAGAAATTATAAATGTAATAACAAGAAATTATAAATGTATTGGGATAATACAAAGAAAATCTGTAAGGCTAACTGGCCCAGTTGGAGTTAAAGACAGAGATAAGACTAGCTTTCCTCTATGAAAAACATCATCACTCTTTTGTAATATACAAGCACTTTTTGCGCTCTTTGCGCTTCTATACTAAATTCTTTAAAGAGAATCTCATCTGTTTGAGCATAATCAACTAACTAAAAACATTTATTTTGGATAAGATTCTTCTCATCTAACTTTTCATTTTCTATATGTGATATTCATAACTAGCAATTAAAAAATTTAATAGTTAATCTTTTTAGACCTTCTTATTGAGCAGTTACTAGTTCAGCAAATTGACAGCCCTGATAATATCTACGTATTGAGACACATCCTTCTTTTAATTGCCAAGAAGACAAGGCCCATTTGTACAGTCTGTTATCATGCACCTTATAAATTTCTGTCTTGTGAACTACAAAATAATATACTGTATAATGCCATGCTATACTAAAATATGCAAACCTATACTGTTTTGCCATGCTGCCATACATGTACCAGCAAGGAGTTATAGCAATGGGTGAATAATGTAGGATATTTGTATTCTTTGTGAGTTTTGAGTTTTATCAGCATTGATATGCAGATGACAGATCATTAACTTTGTAGAGATTGTATTTTAAGGATTCAAGGTAAAAAAATATTGGATAAAATATTTCTGTTTTTGGAGAAATATTTGTATATTTGCATACTTCTCATGTATTCAAAAGTGTTTTCAATGTCAAAAAGGTCACTGAATGCATCAAAAGAGCACACTTAAAAACAAACTGACAAACTTGTCTCTGAAAATCTCATTTCTTTTCCTGAATCTAGCAATGTATAAAGTACATCTAGATTCCAGTCTCATGCAATAATAATCAATTTTATGTTGTAGAGGATTTGATTTGAGCAACATGTAGCACTGAATTGAAATAGTGGTGAATGTAATGTGATGCTGTTAACCTGTTTTACAGCATTTCGTCTTCCTTGTTCTCAAGACTCAATTTACCAGCTTGCCTGGGTATGGAGATGTTGCAATTCCTTCCAGTTCTCTAGCCTAAAAATGAGTATGAAAAATATTTCTTGAGGATTATATAGCTAAAATTGCTTCTGGCTTTCCCACGATCCATAGCTAATATTCAGTGATACTGGCCAGAAGTTCTTACACCCTCATTACACTACAAGAAAAGGAATGTGAAATGCTGTGAATATTGTAAATGGTAGCTCATCCTTTTCTAACAAGGTACCTGGCTCTGGAATTCACATAACTTTCACTCAAGGAAAAATCAGAAAAGTTTACTAATTTTGGTAATATGAGTCTTCCTCTTGATTAAATCAGAGGAATCTTTAAGAATATTTTATTTAAATTGCTAACAAAAGTATCTATTCACAGAATCATAAATTCTAGGGGTTGGAAGAGATCTCTATGGGACCCCTTGCACTTGGGGGTGCATTTCTTCAGGGACTTACATATGTGCAGTTTGTTCCAGTATTCCCTGACCTGATCCTCTACCATCCAAATAACAAAAATATATATTTCCCTGCAACTGGTATATTGCTCTCTTTCTTGAAATTTTTATCTGATAGAATAGACTTTTTTAATCTATAGATTTTTTTCCCTTTTTTTTAGCAGTCTTCAAAGGCTTGATGGTCTAGAAAATTACCTTCCCAAATTAATACAGCTTATTCATTTTATTGTGGAAAATACATCAGCCTGTTTTCTCACATTTTATACATCTACTTAGCAGAACAGATTATAGATATTTCAGACTTTTTTGAATTGATGGAAATTAGCTTTTCACTAGAGCAATAAATAAATAAATAAGGGCAACAATGATAACAACAGTCAAAATAGATATACGAAAAGATTATGCCACCCCCTCCTGAAAAAAACAAAACAAAACAAAAAAACCATTAATATTGGTAACATTCACAAATAATACTTGACAGACAGATTTCTTGACTGTTCTGTGTTTAATTTTCAAATCATTCTATTTTAACTGCAGAACAGATATTTAAACCTATTTCTTTATTTAGCCTTATTTACTTTGACATTGGTATGGTATAGTAATTAGTATTTCAGCCATCATTCATCATTCTTTCCCGAATCCTACTGTAGGGGGAATCAGCAAATTACTGCATGTTGTTCAGCTGATTGCTCAGTTAAACCACAACAGACTAATTTTTTTTCCAACACAAATTAAGACATATTTTTGACTTCTTGGTTTATTAATGAATTAATTGGTTAATTAATTAATTAATAACTAATTAATTAATTAATTATTGGCAATACAGATAAATAAAGAAGACGACACTAACTCAAAGAAAGTAGCCAGTCTCAGTCAGATGAAGTTTCTGGTTGGTATGTTTTCATGCACAACTGATCTTTAGTCTTCCAGAGCCTCAGACTAAATGTGTTTTATTTTGTTCATACTGAGCCACATTTCATTTTCTTTTATGCTTTGAAATATTGCAATAGTAAGTACTAAGTTAGCTTTTCTAAGCATTAATAGATTCAGTTATACAGTGTAAGGTAAAATGATACTGTTATTTGAAAAGTCATTTTTTAGGTTGTGATATACCACTGTGCAAAACTTTTCACCTGACTAGCACAAAACATTGAAGAACCATTCAGAAGCCTGGCACATCAAATAGTCAGGAAGAACATTGGGAGAAATACTATTATATGCCTTCAAACATCTATGGGATGAGTTCTGCATCTCAAATTCATGACAGCCCATGACTTCTCACCAATGAAATCCTTGGTGTCTCCAACTGGTTGAACTCATCCCAACATATAGTCTTAGCACTTAAGCTAAAGCAAAATAAAATAGATATATAAAAAAAGCAATTTTAAAATTTATTTGAATGAATGAAATCTTGCATTTCTCTTCATTTAATTTTGTATTAAACTTTGTAGTACAATTTTCAATGAGCATTAGTAAAGGCCAGCTGTGAAATAAAATGATATGATGAGTGCAGATACTATTCCACAACTAGAATTCTAGAGAGGATTTGTCCCATCTAGAAGATGTGTTATGATCATGAAAACTTATTGAAATTTTTCATATTCTACCTACTGTAACAAGATTAATAACCTGCATATACACAAGGTGGCAAACAACTGAGCAACAATTTTGCACAGAAGTATTTGGGAATTATTGGGTTACAGATAGTGACTAAAAATCCCCGATATAATGAGATTGCTGATAAAATGGCAGGTCTTGTTGGGAAGCAAGAAAAATGTGTCATGACATGGCTGGCTTCAATGAATGAGACCAGCCTGACCAGACCAGGGACAGGACAGCCTTACAGAGCACTAGCAGAACTGCAGCGTCCCTCTGATGCTCACAGATAGGATTATGTCGTTGCTCCTCTCATTTTTCCCTTGATAATTTTGTTAGGGTAGATCATTTTAAATGAGTATGAAATCACAGTACATACAATATTGAAAAGAAATGACCCAGTAGATTAGAAACAGTAAAACTTTAACATTCCAGTTTGAAAGGAATCAAGCAGATCCTCAATAAAATTTAGAGATGAAGGTTTGAGGGAAAATATTAGAAGAAATTAGTAACCCCCGTGGTAGTCTAATTATTTTTCTCCTACCTACAGTGGAGTAAAAAAAAAAAAATCCGTACAGTAGGTAATAAATTAGCAGTGAGAAATACAAAAACTGAGAACTACAGTGGCAGAATGCCAGAAATATTATCATTAAAAGGAAAAATGATGAGAAATATTATGCTTTCCTCTTTTTATTATGAGGAAATACTTCACATAGGTTCTGAACTTGCAAGAGGAACTTAGCATCTTCTTCTGCTTTATAGCAGCTTCAGCTAACANATAGACAGCAACTTGAAGCGTTGCTTACTAGCAAAATAGCTATGGATGACAAGGTTAGATTTGTGGAGTGTCAAATACACTCTTCACAGGAAACTTTATCTTACAGTGCAGGAAAATAGTCTACCTGAGAATCTGTCCTGGTTTTAGCTGGGACAGAGTTGATTTTCTTCATGTCTGATAGGTATGTTTTGGCTTTAGGAGAAAAACAATGTTGGTAATACACTGATGTTTTAGATGTTGCTGAGTGGAGCAGTACAGAGCCAGGGACATTCCAGTTTTTCAGCTTTCCTTTCCCACTGGGAGGAAGGGGGAGTGAGCAAAGGGCTGTATGGTGTTTAGTTTTTAGCTGCTTGCCAGGTTAAACCACAATAGAAACCTGAAAGAAAGAACATTTCCTATGTCAGCAGATGTTCTTTTAAGAACAGAAAAAACTCAGGCTCTTAACAGAAAAAGCTTAACCTCTTGTAACTGCCTTTTCAAAGTTGTGTTTGATATTTTGTTAGTTTACTTTAGTACTTAGGTGTTTAACTGTTTGAGGTGGGGACAAACTCAGCCCTTCTGATTTAAGTTGTTGCATGTTGCATAAAGGTATTGTAGAACTTTTGTTTCAGAATAACAGAAAAAAAGATGCTGAAGAGAATATGGACACTCTAGGTTTGACCAAGATTTCCTGGTCTGATATTAAAAAATAACCCACAATATTAAAGGTCCATTTTAGTACAGCTCACTACATCTGTAGCCTGGCTTATGTCCAGGCAGGATAATGAGCTCCACTGTCATGCCCTGGATGCTGTGAAACTTCCTGGGGTATCTGATCTAGCTGCGGGCTATAAGAGAATTAACTTCTTTTTTTGGATGTCAGGAGCAAACTTCCCATCTTTGACATTTAGCTGATATGGAGCTAATGCTGTTCAGATTCTGCTCAAGCATGCTGATTCCGGTTAACCAGATCTGATAAAGATAGTAATTAAGACTCCTATAAAGAAGAACTACAGTTTCATGTGTCTCTTAAATCTCTTCTTCTTATAGTTTAGCTAATCTCTTCTAAACAAAAGATGCTAGTTACTCTGGAATAGTTTGTCAATAGATCAATGAGGGAGCATATCAAAAGAATAGTAGTAAATATATTAAAAGTTAAATTTGTCACTGGCGAAGACTTGTTCTGGCAGAGTGTGAATTCAAAATATCACTATTAAATGCATTTCTTGTTCAGACTGTGTTATTTCTGGCATCTGAGAATAAACCAGTTTCTGTTAAGTTTCACATCTTATCCTGCTGGACTACTATGTAGTGTTTCATAACTAATCTTACTCATTTTCAGGTTCCACAGTAGGTATTTGAATAAAAGATTTACCTCCCACTAGGGAAAGACTAGGCTCTACTGTAGATACATTTACCAATATTACAGATGTAGCTTCTCATCATCAAAGATGAGACTAGGACTAGTAAAACTAAAAGGAAGTTAAATGAAACTGCAATTTTCACCAAAACTTCCTAAAACACAAAAAGGAATAAAGTAAACTAAAGCAAAGAAACAAATAAAACAAAAGGATTCTTAAATCTGAGCAAACACTGAGGAGAAAGGTCAGGTAAAGCAATTAAAATGAACTTCTGCTTATTGGTAGTCCTAATGGTTACAACAGAAGAGCTCAGATAGACAAATTCGNAATAGTCTTAGCACTTAAGCTAAAGCAAAATAAAATAGATATATAAAAAAAGCAATTTTAAAATTTATTTGAATGAATGAAATCTTGCATTTCTCTTCATTTAATTTTGTATTAAACTTTGTAGTACAATTTTCAATGAGCATTAGTAAAGGCCAGCTGTGAAATAAAATGATATGATGAGTGCAGATACTATTCCACAACTAGAATTCTAGAGAGGATTTGTCCCATCTAGAAGATGTGTTATGATCATGAAAACTTATTGAAATTTTTCATATTCTACCTACTGTAACAAGATTAATAACCTGCATATACACAAGGTGGCAAACAACTGAGCAACAATTTTGCACAGAAGTATTTGGGAATTATTGGGTTACAGATAGTGACTAAAAATCCCCGATATAATGAGATTGCTGATAAAATGGCAGGTCTTGTTGGGAAGCAAGAAAAATGTGTCATGACATGGCTGGCTTCAATGAATGAGACCAGCCTGACCAGACCAGGGACAGGACAGCCTTACAGAGCACTAGCAGAACTGCAGCGTCCCTCTGATGCTCACAGATAGGATTATGTCGTTGCTCCTCTCATTTTTCCCTTGATAATTTTGTTAGGGTAGATCATTTTAAATGAGTATGAAATCACAGTACATACAATATTGAAAAGAAATGACCCAGTAGATTAGAAACAGTAAAACTTTAACATTCCAGTTTGAAAGGAATCAAGCAGATCCTCAATAAAATTTAGAGATGAAGGTTTGAGGGAAAATATTAGAAGAAATTAGTAACCCCCGTGGTAGTCTAATTATTTTTCTCCTACCTACAGTGGAGTAAAAAAAAAAAAATCCGTACAGTAGGTAATAAATTAGCAGTGAGAAATACAAAAACTGAGAACTACAGTGGCAGAATGCCAGAAATATTATCATTAAAAGGAAAAATGATGAGAAATATTATGCTTTCCTCTTTTTATTATGAGGAAATACTTCACATAGGTTCTGAACTTGCAAGAGGAACTTAGCATCTTCTTCTGCTTTATAGCAGCTTCAGCTAACATGTATCTCAGTGGGAATTTGAGTTTTTCAGCAGCCCTCAAGATGAGCTCAGAATTTGGCAGAAATAATCTCACGGTAGTGAACATTAACGTCTGAAACTCGTAGCAGGAGTAAGTCTGATTAAAAGTGAAAATATTTTCCCCTTATAGAATAATTCTGACGGCTTTAAAACATTATTCTCAGAAGCTAAAGCACCTCCATTGCCAAATGGAAGGAGTAAATGCAGGACAATAACAAAAACAGCTGCCTTAGCAGTTCATACTCTTTTTCTTTTTTTTTTTTTGTTTTTGCTCCATTTCACAGTGCCAGAGTAACTTTTCTGCCAGCGCAATTTGGTAGTAATAGAAGCCAGCTTGAAAAATCTGTGATTACTCTGAAGAATTACGAAACAAACTGCTCTGAGCTTCCAGTCAGAAACTCTGGAAAAGTAAGTATGTTCACTACAGACCGATAGCATGTTCAGTCCATCATAGGACATTTGAGGCAGAAGTTCTGCACTTGAGCTTCTGCTTGATAAACATACCAGCTATGAAGAGCATCCACTCATTCCTTCCAGCTGCAACATCTAACTAATGATTTATAAGGATAGTACAACTTATAGCAAAGGTCAAATGTTCATCTCAGGTATGTTTATCTCCAGTTTAATAAAAACAAGAAAGAAAGACATGTCTCTTCTCTGTACTCCATCTCCTGTTAACACTCTGCTGCCCCATGCGAGTGGCTGTCAGCTTAGGTTCTGACTGAATCCATTGCTTTTATTTGATTTGTCTCTGATTAGTCACACTGAAACTATTACATCATGCAATATAAATTAATGCATAGGTTAAAATTCTTATTTTACTAAGGCAAATATGTTTTCTATCCAAGCACAGAGTTATGCCACAAGACCTATTTCAGACTTTCATGAATGTCCATATTTGCAATTTTGTTTTTATTCCTTAAAACTTCTTAGCAAAGCAGGAGAAGTAAAAGGTCAATAAAAGTATGTATGTTAAAACAAACAAACAAACAAACAAACAAATAAAAACCTATTTGAACAATCTTTTCCTGTTGAATATTCATTTTATATATACCTAATCTTTCAAACTTTTTCAAACTTTTCCTAAAGCATTTTGGCAAATGTAGTAAGCTAACTAATATAGATTACCCAAACTAATTGACACTTCTGTGAAACCTCAATCTGCATTTATGGTAATATAGTTATACTGTGCTTACAGTTTGACCTTGCAGACCAAAAAATGACATATACCAAAACAAACCTTATGCTTGATCTCTGTATTCCAAATTAGAAGATTGCATACATGCATATTTAATATGTTCTGTTTCCTGGTACTCCAAATGACAATATAGACTTGTGTAAGAAAAAAAACAAAACAAAGCAATAATGAACATATGTCATCATATTTGAAATTCATTTATTTAAATCAACTAAAGCTGATAAGGATCAAGTATTCCTTCACTGATTATTTTTTTCAAAGATAACATTTTTTGTCAGTGGCCAGTACCACCTTCTAATTGTAATGACTGTTATAATTTAGGTATTCTACTTGTTCTGTTTGTCCTGATCTAGATATGTGGAGCACAACTGACTTCTTTTATTCATTGTTATTAGAAGACGTGTTGCTCTGAAAGGGGTGCCTCCTATTTATTTGCATGGAAAGTATAACAGATAGAAAGAGCACAGTAATGCTGTTTAATAAAGCAAATTTTCAGCTACCAAGTGCTATTTTACAACATAGCCACTACCATTAGCTATTCATTTTCACCAGTGATGAATTGGTTTTTTGAGCTGCTTTCATAAAAACCTGTACCAGCAAAGGTGAACCACTGTCACTGGTTCACTATTGCTGAAACACTCTACCCACTACCTCACTGTGCTCACGTACACTCTTTGATCTCCATCACTGTACAGCAAACACTGATGAATGCCAGTGGATGCAATTTTTATCTAAGGAAGGAATTCAATAACATACTTTTGCTTCATATGCGCTTCCATGTCAAACATCATTTTGTCAGACTGCCCCTCTGCTGCCATCTGTCACACAGGAGCAATATGTAACAGAATACTGGTGGGAAGGTTCAGCTTCTACTACCATACCACCAACATCCACCTCTGATGTTATGGGGCAACATAATAAAACAGTAAGAACTACTTCTGGTGCAGCCTTTGTAGGTATAGAAACATTCAAGAAGAATGAAGGGGAACAAAAAAGATACGAGGTACATTAAGTTAAAACTCCATCACCTACTTCTGTTCTTCACAATTTTCCTGTCTGGTAAGTCTAGTGGGCGGGGCAGCCTGATCATCACTAACTGCTTCGTGGCACTGCTGATAACAGCACTATCAGCTCCAATCTGTCACCAGCAGAGCTGGTGATCAGATTTCCAACTGTGAAATAAGAAGAGGACTCCTGTAAAACATGAAGGCCTAGCAAGGAATTACTTGGTTTAAGTTCTTTCAGGATCTGACAGTCCTTATTTCCTCCAAAAAAAAATCCTGCCTACACTGGACTCTAATGTATCTGGCTGTTACTTTAATGTCTGAGGCTCAAAGAATGAGTTTTTTTCGGAGTAACTCATTCAAAGAAGGAAAATAGCCACTTGTACTGAAAGCTCAAATTTGGCAATTCATATATTCTAGTAAATTCAATGGAATGGCATTCTAGTATGTCTGAGCGTACTTATTTACAGTATTGTTTTTCCTTTTCCGGCAAGCTGAAAGCATGCAGAATTTTAAAATGAGCTTTATTGCTTTCTTATCAAAGAGAGAGGGCAATTAGGTAGAAAGTTGTTATTCACACCATGAACAAACACAACTTCATTCTCTGTTGGCCTCTCATTTTCTTGAATGACACAGAATAAAACCAAGACAGGTATAAAATGTAGGCTGACACTTTGTACAAGGTGCATACATATCAAAGGTCCCCGGGTAGCTACTGTACCTCACTGTGAGTGAATGTCCTAAGAAATCAAGCAGGATTTAAAGGTGCCAGTAGTGTGCACCAAAAAAAATAAGCTTTCCAGGCAGGCTGTTTATTACTTTGTAATTTTCAAGCTGAGACACAATTTGTAACACAGGAGATATAAAGCCTTACTAGAAGCTCAGATGTCCAAACTCAGCCTTATTTAATGACCACAACTGAGCTAGAGCTTTTCCTGAGTTAGGCCTACTGCCTCAGTATACATGAATCATATAGCCTATGTTATCTTTCAGATTACCTGCTGCTGCCAAATAAGTTAAATCCAGAATAGTATTTACTTCCTTCTCCAAAACTGACAATTTAACACCTTTTTATATTCTTTGTGATCTTGGTGCATTTCTGACTTTCGGTTTTCAAGAAAAAGGCAGTTTTTCTTGGGACTGACATCCACATGCATAAACGTACATGTGCACTTGTAACAAAGATAAGAACACAGTGCTGGCTTATCTTGAGACCTGACGATGGAATAGGGGATTGCAGCACCACTGCAAGTTAACTGGGTGAATATAAATATAAAAGGAATGTATACATATAGATATATAAGGAAACAGCTAAATCGATGAGGTGAGGATTTTTGGTATAAAATAAATCTGTTAGAAGGATGAATGAAGGTGGTTCCCAATGTGCTGAAATGGAAGCTGAAATCTTCATGTGGCTATTTGACTTCTTGTATGGGTACATAACCAAGTAGAGTATTGTAAGTAGGTGACCATCAGTATATCCATTACCAGATTTGCTATTAAGAAAAAGGCAGGAATATCTAGGAACTTTGTGGAGTGTAATACTACTAATTTTGGTGGGTTTTAAATGTGCTCTAAAAATTAAGTAACCAGGGGAGTTAGGTGAACAAAACTGTCCTATTTCAGTTGTATTCATTCATGAGTGTAAATTTATCTAATCCCAGGAATGTGCAGAGTCACAGAGTCAAACAAATGCTCTTAATGACCATATGCCTGTTCATAAAAATTCCACGGATAAAGCAAGGACAAAACAATTATTTACTCTATTGTTTTGCTGGAGTCTTAATGGCACATCTAGAGTGAAATGGAAAAGAAGTATTCGCCTCACTAAAAGTACTATCATAATAAACAATTTTATTGGGTGGCCCTCTAGCAAGGGTAAAGGGGGATGAAACAGGGACAGCTACATTCACTTCCTATTCAAGATGATAATGTCAGCAATACCAGGAAAGCATGAGAGCTTTCAAATTTGTTTCCTCAGGTCCGTATATTGTTTATTTTGATGGGGATTTCAATCAGATACTTTTGTCAACTCAAAACCAAATTCACTGTAGAAATGTGAATGAAATAATAGACAGATACATAAGAAACTGCTTGAAAATGATAATAATTTTGGATATGTTTGTATCATACATTTATCACAGATTTGATTCTGTAAACAATGTATAACAATTAACCAGTGAAAAGTCTAATTTAAAATGATTTTTTAATAACTATATTTTAAAATAAAATGTATTACGATTTTTCAGTTTAACTGATCAACATATGAAAACGCAGTATAAATCTTTATGTTATAGGCCAAAATTTTCCTGAGCTTACACACTGCCAACCTTTTCTGATGCAAGTGTCTTCAGCAGACTACTGATCACACCTGCAAAGCCTTTTTTCCTAGTTTACATGCATTACCTAGGGAATGTCTTCATTTTTGGCCAGCATCCATCACAGGCAGCATGAGGTCGCTACTACTGAATTATAGGTGTAAAAAATACAAGTTTTCCAGGGATCTTCAGATCTTAAAAGAGGAACAGAAAAATGAAATGAACTGGTACAGTAACATGGCTTAATGACTACCAAAGATGTGTCTTCTTACAGTACAAAAAAGTAATTTGCCACATAAATGGATAGTAAATCTAGACCTACCCTGTAAAAACTATCAGAGATAATTCAGTAGGAGAGCAAAGAAGTAAGTCATTCCAGAAGAACTAGCTTGAAACTTTAAGTAAATCTGAGAGGAACAAAGTGGCTTTTTCAAAGAAAAAAATATCAGCCTTTCTGTATTCTTTGAGCACATCAGAACTTTAAACATAGTACATTGTGTTTTAAAAAAATCCTGGGCTCTGTCTTTAGTTAAGAGATTTAGGGTGACTTCTCCCAAACTAAAAGAAACAAGATTGTTGCCTGTCATAGGTAAGATTTATTTATCAGAATAAAACATATGATTTTATTAGTAGAGTGGTAGAAAGTTTTAATTTTAATCAGTATTTTCATTAGTCACTTTCATTATTATTATTATTAAATTTGGGGTTTTTGTGTTTTGTTGTTGTTTAATTTTAGTAATACAGTAATCAATTAATAGTAACTTAGTAATAAATTTAGCTACATGTTTGGGAATTTATTTTCTTAAGCATTCTTCCCACCTTCAGTTAAAAAAAAAAATAAATCCAAAGCTCAGACTAATGTGTACCTTTTCATTTGCAAGTCCTATTGTAGGACTTCTGGATGACTTTTATGCCCTCTTTCAACATCTATTTAAAAACATGATTAGACACAGACTTTATCAATCTATACACCAAAATGAAGAGAGACACACGCATACAACAAGCAAACAAATGAACAACAACAAAAAAAAGCACAAAATAAAGCATAATGAAAAATTCCTCCTTGTTATTCTGTTCTTTATCTCACATACTAACAGAGAAAAACAACATCTGTTCCACTTCATCTTACAAAGCTTTTTTTTTTTTCATGTAAATATTTTCATTATTTGATTTTGTGTGCAGAAATAAGCATTCAAGCAGGTGAGGCTGAGTATTGGATATATAATTGGTTCAGATATCCTAAAAGAAAATAATTTCTAAAAATTTCTAACAAAACCAAAATACTTCCATTGGAAAGGTTGTTTGGTTTTTTTAATCAGTATGCTCTGATATATTATTACATATTTTATTGTCATTGTGGGAAAAAAAATACAAATCTGACTCACAACAATATCAACTCAAAATATTTCAGTTAAAGCACTGAGTTTAATTCACTGAAATAGAAAGGCAAACTTGTTTGATTTTTTTCTTTTCATTTGGTAACATTGAAGTGCTTTATTATTACATTTCTAATAGTTTTGTTCCCATTTTTTTCATTTTTGACAAATTGTACATATTGCCAGGAAAATTCTCAGGAAAATTTTTGTGGTTATTTCTAGTGCACATCTAAGTACATAATGGAATATACACACATGAAAGTATCTGAAGAAAACAATGATTATACTGAAAAGAGTAGTTTTATCCTTTTTGAAATGAAATAGCATGCTACCACATTTCAGAAGTGTAAAAAATGCTTATTTTTTGTTCAAGACTGCATAGCAAATATGAAGATTGCCATGTTTGCCTGTTAGCCCAGCTACTCTCCACTGATATATTATCAAATAATGATAAAATGCTTTAAGATACATGTTTTATATTTCCTGCTGGTATAAATAATGCAACATTCTCAACTACAAATTGTCATGATAATTTCACAAACCTGTTTCTGGATGTAGTTAACACTGCTGCAGAAATTAGTCTTTAAGTGTCACAGATTTCTATAACCCTGATGATAGCCTGAATACTAATGTAATAGATGCCTTTCTTCTCCCAGCTGTTACCTTTAACCACCTGACATTATGCCAGTAACAAGAATCAAATCTGAAAGCAGGACTTGTATATTAAAAATAAGAAGAGATATACTCAGGGCTAAGATACTATTAGAAATACGTTAAACTTTTTATTTTTCTCAGTCAGTTAATATTCTTTCAGTCTAACCTTTTCTGCCTAAAGATAACCAGCAGGATGATTAATTCAATTCCTAGAGACAACTTGGCACTTACTTATGCTAACAGAGGAAGTGACAATCTGAAGCAGTTCCCTGGTTTTGTAAATCCAGTATCAGATTTCTAGTGGTTGAAAACACTCTCAGCTTCAGAGGGAGTTCAGCTGAGGTGTGTTTTAGTGATCTACTACTGAGGCCTCATTCAATGAGTTAAGTACAGTTTAAAGAAGGAGTTCCATCAGCCCAGTTGTTTCTGAGATTAAGACAAGGTAGCACTGAGATATCTTCAGCTGCTTCCATTACATCTTGTGCCTGGTGGAGAACAAGAATAAAAGGCTGACAGGAAGTGCATTTCCTTAAGAAATCTTTAGATAAATGTATGTAATTTGGAGATTTAAAAATCAAGCCTCTGTTTTTTCTTCTGAATCTTTTTTATTTTTTATTTTTCCTTCTTGTTAAAGCAGTGGGTATAATTGCATTAATATTGCTTCATTGAAAGGTGCTGCAGTGCAGCAGCATACTTCTGCAAGTATTTCACTGAATCTTCTTTCAGTGACAGCCTCTTCATAGAAGAAGTCAAAAGTTGGAGGTACAATTTGAAGTCAGAAATGACTAACACAAGGCCTTTGTCGTGCATATGTAGCTTTTAGAGGGCAACACGTAGTCCATGTGATCCTCCTCTCCAGTTCTCAGATTCTTGTTAAGAACCATTTTAAAACCACTGTGCTTTTACCACAGTGCAACATATTTGCACCACAACAC
The DNA here is from genome assembly GCA_016647715.1 of Pavo muticus. Lineage (NCBI taxonomy): Eukaryota > Metazoa > Chordata > Aves > Galliformes > Phasianidae > Pavo > Pavo muticus. The sequence continues at coordinate 171,977 of JACDJE010000534.1, read as the reverse complement.
AGTTAATACCCAGCTTAGGTAGTTCTGTAACACCGCATCAAGTTTTTACTGTGAAAATATTTTGGAACAATGTAACAAAACAGCCTGCACATAGCCAGTAGATTATTGCATAGTTTGTAGACAGCACGCATTGCATACATGCTCTCTGTCAGGACAGTGAGGGATTAGTTTGCCATTCGATTACTAGAGAAGTTACTTATTTTTGACACATAAATATTGGCCATAAGCACAGATCACCTAGCTAATAAGAAGAATTAATTGTTCAGCTATTTTTCACTTAGCCAATTATAATGCTGTTCACATATACCAACTGACATTGATTTAAAACAGCAATTAAATCATAAAAGGCTTGAGCTCTTGAGTCTCTGAAAGTTTCACAGATATTTGGGAAGACAAAATTTCCTGAAGAGATTTTCAAAATTGCAAGGAACATGTAATAGCTAATACACTGATCCTTGAATAATTTTCAATCAAGGCTAAACTCTGTGCTCTCCTGATGTGTTTTATNACATCAAAAGAAGCAGAGCCAGCAGATTCATCTGCCAGGGGTTCAGATCTGGGGCCCCCAGCTTATGAAGGACACAGATCTGTTGGAAAAAGTCCAGAGGAGGGCCACAGAGGCAATCAGAGCACTGGAGTACCTCTCCGATGAGGGAAAGTGAGTCAGGCTGAGAGTCAGGATTGTTCAGCCTGGAGAAGAGAAGGCTCCAGGAAAGCCTTATAATGGCCTTCCACTACCTGAAGGGGGCCTACAAGAAAGACGGAGAGGAACTCTTTATTGGGGACCGTAGTGCGTAGTGTTAGAACAAGAGGTAATGGCTTTAAACCGAAAGAGAATAGATTTAGGTTAGATAGTAAGATGAAATTTAATCTGAGGATGGTGAGGCATTGGAACAGGTTGTCCAGAGAAGTTGTGGATGCCTTCTCCCTGGAAGTGTTCTTATTTCAGTAGAAGATATCTTTGCCCATGCTAGGGGGCTTTGAATTAGAAGATCTTTAAATGCCCCTTCCCATCCAATCTATTCTATAATTCTATGCTTATTATGATTATTACCCTAGCTAGCTTTAAAACATTCTGCCTTTTTTTCTAATCTTCCTAAGGTCACAGGGGATGATTCACAAAAGTGCTAAGATGCCTTTAAAACAATTTTGTTTAATATATACTGAAAAATTCAAAAATCACCCAGCTGTTTAAATAGATTTTGGAGCCCACTCCCAGGACTGCTGAGTGAGCATTCAAGGTGGGTTTTTGTGGTGATCAGTTAATACCTTTAAAAAATTACCTTTATCTCTTGCACCATGCACACCCAGGGTACTTGTGCATTGCCAGATACACCATGCTGTGTAATAGGAAGGAATGGAAAGTATCCATGCAGTCTGTGTATTTTCTGTGTCTCTACCATTTAGATTGGAGGTGGATATGCAGCATAACACACCATATGCAAAGCTGTTTTCCAGAGGTCATACTTTCAGAGTAGTGTAAACAAAACTAGCGGGAATTTTCTAGTCTGCATTCATTTTGCAAATCCTCTTGAAATGTAGTAGCAGTTTAAGCACCTGATTGTTTTAGTATTTGTTGCCTTTACTCTTGCTGATATTGAGGTAATGACTATTGCAGGCTAATTATACATTGTGGAAAATGCTGATGTTTTTTCCTTTCCCATCATTCAGTTTCACTGCTTATCCTTTTGTATTTGTATAATGAAAAGAGGTGAACAGGAGTTAATTCTTTACTGTACCTTTAACTGTTCTCCATATTGTCACTCACAACTCTTCGAAGATATTGCTACATATTTTTGCAGGTTCTGCTTGTCCACCTTGCTCTACATAATCATTTAAATATACGTTTCCAGGGGCTGTAGAGTTGATATGCATATGAGTTTCTCACACACATCCTGCATTGAATCTATTTCTCTGTCCTTCATTTGGCTACCAGCATATTTTGGCAAACAAAGGCTATTTGTTTACTTTTTTTTTAAATATTACTCAGGTACAACCTCACATTATTTTGTTTGACTGTACCTTTTTTTTCTGGCAGAAAAAATTCCCTTCCCTAAATTTCCTCAACCTCCATATTAAAATCATGGTGCAGAGAACTGAACATGCTGGAGAATATTGATTTTCCATGACTTCAGCTAGAGCCATGTTTTACAACTTTTCATTTAAATTATGTATTGAAATTAATAAATTATGAGAAAATTGGCCTTATGTGATATGACATACAAACCTATGCAGAACAGTGCCCCGAGATTTTTAAACTGCTTTTTAATCCCATCAATCAAATCTATGGAATAGCAAGCAGATAAAGGCTGAATTTTCACCAATTCTTAGATTCCCAGAGGCTGTGCAGATGATTTTATCTTCAAGAAGTATTCAGTATTCTCGCCTCTGGTTAGCTATATACTTCTCCCCCCCACCACTGCCACACTGATGCAATGGGGTTGGGAATGAAAAACACTTGCCATGGGTGCAGTGCATGTCTTTTTTACCAGTCTACCACCTACTCATCCTTCCTTAGTGAAATGCATCAAAACTGCTCAGAAGCAATCGCTTGTTCTACAGGGTCCAACCTGAGCCAGGGTCCATAATAATCGTCCTTGGTCTTCATAAGATGCATTCATAAAAGAATTTACGCAATAAAACACCACGGAGCTTTTACTGATGTAAATGTATCTGCTAACCTGGAAGTCAATGGACCTATGGAAATTTATATGTAGTAAAGGGCTGGTATATAACATTTATGGGCATGATTCTCTTTTGCCTGTAACATGTGCATCCAGTTACAATTACTTAAAGAAGAGGAAAACATTTCCATTCTGTGTTGGTAGTGTTTTACACCTGCAGTATTCAATTACTGCTTATCATTTCCATTTTTCAGCTAGCAGACTATGCAGAAGTTTTATTGTTTTACATACGTCATGTGGTGCTAGGTATTTTAGGACAGCATAGCATGAATCATTTTATGTTATAGGTTTAAGTGTCCATAAATGACTTTTGACTTGTGTAAATAAACCTACAACAACAAGAATAAATAAATGGCTTTAAACTGGAAGAACATAGATTTAGACAAGATATTAGGGAGAAACTTTTTACTTTGAGGGTGGTGAGACACTGGAACAGGTTGCCCAGAGAGGTTATGCATGCTCCCTCCCTGGAAGCACTCAATGCCAGGCTGGGCAACACTTTGAACAACCTGGTCTAGAGGGAGGTGTCCCTGCCTACAGTAGGGGGGATAGAACTGGATGATCTTAAGGGTCCCTTCCAACCCAAACGTTCTATGTTTCTGTGATTCTAAACCATATTCTTAAATTAGATTACACATCTAGCTAGACCAGATAGTTTAAACAAAAATCTAAAATAATGGTTACTGTGTAACAGACGAATAGTGGATCTGAAACCTAAATTTTAAATAAGTATATTATTATATTAATAGAACTGTGTTTGTTTGGATATTCTTCTACTGATACAAAATCCTTTCAGTCTGAGATTTATTAGTGATACCGAGTAACGAGTGCGATACAAAGGAGACAGATGTTGGTTTCCAGGGAATATTCACTCCTCTTAGGATAAGAAAGGCCTGTTCTTTCCACTTGTACTAAGGCATAAGGCTGTAAAAATCAGATGGAAAACTGTTAAACATAAAAAGCAGTAAATCTTGTACTGCAGCAACTTCTGTGTAAAGAAAGAAGCAATAAAGATACTTCATGCTTTTAGAAGTATTGAAGCATTTTAGATGGGCTGTGGTGAAATATTCAGTGAGGAATGAGTTCATGCATTTTCATATACCCTAATATATGTCAAGACAGATAATGCTACTCCTTCACACATCTGCATTGTTCTCTTACAGCTATGTTTCAGCTTTGTCCATTGTGTCTGATAATTTGTTTTACTTCCTGTGGAAATGTCAGAGTCTTCCAAGGAGCATTATTGAATTCTTATTGCAGTCCAAAATATATTTGAGTAACATTTGTAAGGAATTTTGCATTAAAAGGAACCCATTTAAATATCTTAATAAAGTCATTAGTTATCATTAGCTCTCCAAATCAGCTTCATGTGAACTGATGCCCATTTTTAGCTATCTTTGGTAGCAGAGTATTTAATGATTCTGTTATGTAGAAGTCTTTTACAATATGAACCTTTCCACTTCCTATTTCATTTCCCTAGAAATTAGAATAGAGTATTTCAGTTGTAAGTGACCTAAAAAAAATCGAGTCCAACTGCCTGATCACTTCAGGGATTACGAAATCCTAAACCATAATATTAAGGGCATTATCCAAATGCCTCTTGAACATTTACTGGCACAGGGCATCAACCACCTCACTAGGAAGTCTGTCCCAGTGTTTGATCATCCTCACGGTGAAGAAACTTTTCCTGATATCACCCTTAGCACAGTTCCCTCCCATTCTTGCATTCCTGATGATCTTCATGATGATGTATTCTTTAGAATGTTTCAGTTTTTCTTTAGAATTTTTCCTGGTTCTGACATACTTTAAAAAGCTTTTTTTGTTTTCTGATTGCGCACCAACCAATGTCAACTCATGTTGCACTTTAGCTTTTCTTGTTCTCTCCCTACAAACTGCATCTCCACGTGAAGTATGACCTTTCTTCTCAAGATCACATATTTTCTTATTCTGCTCTAGTCCCAAGAGGAGATCCCTGTTCAACAAATACTGTCTTCAGCTCTGCTTGCTTTACTTGTGACACAATGTGAGAGCCCGTTCCTGGGCTTTTAAAAGGTGGCTCTTGAAAACTGGCCAGCTTATACTGACCCCTAAAATTTCTAATGCACATTCCCAATGGAGACTGCTAACTAGCTCCCTGAGTAGCTTAAGGTCCAGGGTGGCAACTCAGCTGAGATTTTTTCCCATTAGACCAACAATTTTTAATTCAGCTATTTCATGAACACTGTAGCCAAAACAGTCACCTACCTTCACAAAATATTATTTGAAAATCTCATATTACTCAGTATAAAGATAAAGCTATAAATTAGCTGCCACAGGATATCCAGGTATTCTAATACTTGAAGTCAAGAAAGTTTCAGCCCTTTAATAACACATGACAATGGAATTTCAGTAAATTACTAGGTATTAATTGGCTTTGCTAGAATAGAGCAAGTAAGCAATAGTATTAAGAAACAGGTAGCCTTTCTTCCAAGGTTTGGGGATTTTTTAATCCCCGAATTCTCCTTGGGAATTTAAGTTTAAAGTTTAGTTTGTGGAATTGATTCTTGCATTCAAAAGACCTTATCTCAAAAGAAGGTTTTTGCTCCATCCCAGATGTTTTACAGTCTTGATAAATTAAGCTACTATTACTATCTTCAGGCTCAGTGACAGAAGCCATTGGCATTCAGTTCATGCAAAAGTAAACAGAATTTTTGAAATATAATCATTTTGGGGTGTGATCTTTGTAAGAGATTATTATTTTTATACCATTGCCTCAAAGTTTGCTGAGGAACACTGATGGACAAGTCCAGGCAAGTCCTGGGCAAAGACTGAAAAAACTCTTGGTCTGGAGAACACTGATGGACAGGTCCTGGGCCTGGGTTGCGAAATCCTTTGTCTGAGGAGCACAGATGGACAAGGCCAGGGGCAACGAAAGAGAGATAAGCTGCAGATTAATGGCTGGGAAGCACTCTTTTGTGTGGGCTTATCTCGAAGGAGATGGCCCTCTCAGGAGGTGCTGCACATGACTCTTACCCAAGCACCCAGGGATGTCACGTAGGCAGGAAAAAAGGAGGATAAAAGGAAGGACAAACAACCATGGTTTGAAGGTTTTCTGACAACAGATGCCTCATGAAGACCAAGGAGGTTTTCTGACAACAGAATACCTCATGAAGAAGAACAAGGAGGGTTCCTGACATGAGAAGCCTCACGACCTGCCTCTCTCCCTCCTGGACTTGCTCTGCGCTCTACCTGCTTGCTTCCTAAGGCCGGCCATGCTGCTGCTGCTGCTCTCTCCCGAAGAAGAAAGGTGTCTGCCATCAGATTCCTCCCTACGGAATGCCTGCATGCTGACGGACTCTCCTGGGCCTGCTACCGGAGACCTGCTGCTTTCTCCCGGACTTGCACCGCGGCTTCTCCCCGGACCTACCCGGTACCTGCACCGTCTTGCTGCCTGAGACCGGCCACGCTGCTGCTGCCCTCCTCCCCTGAGCCTCTGCCCCGGACCATCGAACAACGGGACCTCTGCTGGATCCTGGTGGTGACTATCCCCGCTTTATGCAATTCTTGCTTCTTTCCTATCTTTTCTATCGCCCGCCTTCCCTTCCCCATCACCTGAATTAGTAATTGTATTCGTCCTCCACTTCCCCATCTCCCTAATTAGGATTTGTAATAAACCTGGTTGGACCAACATTTGAACCGTTGCTTCTTAATCTCACGTCGGGTATACATACATTAAAAGAACCTCATCTCCCTCCTATAAATTGGAGCGAGACAATCTTTTAATTAACTCCTGAATGAAATGCAGATACTCAGCAATTCTGCTTTATTTCAAAACTTTCAAGAAATTGGCCTTGCCAGCTGCAACATTATCTGTGTACTAGTTGTTCTTTCTTTAAGAACTTCCAATTCAGTGATTATACCTAAAGGCTGATCTCAGAACATTTATTGGGTTACCTTCCCTTTTGAGTTTAAGATCCCAGTTCAAGGGTGCAAGTTAACACATATCCAAACTCCTTAAAGAAGTCTAAGGACTAAAGTTCAGTAGGCTGGCCCTTGTAGCAATGGATGCCAACTCCAGTAGGATATTCGAGCATTCTTGCAGAGAGCATTGGAAGATCTATGGTGTTTCAGGCAGGCTAAAAAATGGACAGCAACTTGAAGCGTTGCTTACTAGCAAAATAGCTATGGATGACAAGGTTAGATTTGTGGAGTGTCAAATACACTCTTCACAGGAAACTTTATCTTACAGTGCAGGAAAATAGTCTACCTGAGAACCTGTCCTGGTTTTAGCTGGGACAGAGTTGATTTTCTTCATGTCTGATAGGTATGTTTTGGCTTTAGGAGAAAAACAATGTTGGTAATACACTGATGTTTTAGATGTTGCTGAGTGGAGCAGTACAGAGCCAGGGACATTCCAGTTTTTCAGCTTTCCTTTCCCACTGGGAGGAAGGGGGAGTGAGCAAAGGGCTGTATGGTGTTTAGTTTTTAGCTGCTTGCCAGGTTAAACCACAATAGAAACCTGAAAGAAAGAACATTTCCTATGTCAGCAGATGTTCTTTTAAGAACAGAAAAAACTCAGGCTCTTAACAGAAAAAGCTTAACCTCTTGTAACTGCCTTTTCAAAGCTGTGTTTGATATTTTGTTAGTTTAGTACTTAGGTGTTTAACTATTTGAGGTGGGGACAAACTCAGCCCTTCTGATTTAAGTTGTTGCATGTTGCATAAAGGTATTGTAGAACTTTTGTTTCAGAATAACAGAAAAAAAGATGCTGAAGAGAATATGGACACTCTAGGTTTGACCAAGATTTCCTGGTCTGATATTAAAAAATAACCCACAATATTAAAGGTCCATTTTAGTACAGCTCACTACATCTGTAGCCTGGCTTATGTCCAGGCAGGATAATGAGCTCCACTGTCATGCCCTGGATGCTGTGAAACTTCCTGGGGTATCTGATCTAGCTGCGGGCTATAAGAGAATTAACTTCTTTTTTTGGATGTCAGGAGCAAACTTCCCATCTTTGACATTTAGCTGATATGGAGCTAATGCTGTTCAGATTCTGCTCAAGCATGCTGATTCCGGTTAACCAGATCTGATAAAGATAGTAATTAAGACTCCTATAAAGAAGAACTACAGTTTCATGTGTCTCTTAAATCTCTTCTTCTTATAGTTTAGCTAATCTCTTCTAAACAAAAGATGCTAGTTACTCTGGAATAGTTTGTCAATAGATCAATGAGGGAGCATATCAAAAGAATAGTAGTAAATATATTAAAAGTTAAATTTGTCACAGGCGAAGACTTGTTCTGGCAGAGTGTGAATTCAAAATATCACTATTAAATGCATTTCTTGTTCAGACTGTGTTATTTCTGGCATCTGAGAATAAACCAGTTTCTGTTAAGTTTCACATCTTATCCTGCTGGACTACTATGTAGTGTTTCATAACTAATCTTACTCATTTTCAGGTTCCACAGTAGGTATTTGAATAAAAGATTTACCTCCCACTAGGGAAAGACTAGGCTCTACTGTAGATACATTTACCAATATTACAGAAGTAGCTTCTCATCATCAAAGATGAGACTAGGACTAGTAAAACTAAAAGGAAGTTAAATGAAACTGCAATTTTCACCAAAACTTCCTAAAACACAAAAAGGAATAAAGTAAACTAAAGCAAAGAAACAAATAAAACAAAAGGATTCTTAAATCTGAGCAAACACTGAGGAGAAAGGTCAGGTAAAGCAATTAAAATGAACTTCTGCTTATTGGTAGTCCTAATGGTTACAACAGAAGAGCTCAGATAGACAAATTCGCAAAAGATATTGAAAAATCTGGCCACCAGTGAAGTGAAGACAAACTAACCTGTTCTACACGAAGCAGCTACCTGACTTATGGACAACAAAGACAATAGCATGTCTTATAATCCCAAAGGTAAATACAACATTCGTTTTAAAAGCTGCGTGAAGAATTCTGGTCACAGTTTATTTTTAAGATATTTTCAGCATATACTGAAAAAATTGCTTTTCCACCAATAGTTTTTTTAACTTTTGTTTAAATCTATATATTTGTTAATATTTCTGTTGTTAATGGTGACTTATTCTATGTGTCAGCTATGCTGCTAAAAGAAAATTGTATAATCCAAATAATAAATGTCATTTCTTTGTTTTACTCAACATCAGCTCTAAAAGTTCTGCCTCATGCATGTTCTACCCATTTTGTTATCATTTCTACAGTCTATTATGTAACTAGAAGTGAAATTTATTCTATTTTGATTATTTTTGCAGAAATGACTGGATCTTCCTAAAATTGTAATAAAACTGAATTAAATAATACTAATCCCCTGAAAATCTCAGCTCCCTCGAACAGGGATCTGGCTTTACGTGCAGACTTGGTGTCAATGTTATTCTTAGATATTTATTTTATATTTGTGTTATGATTGTATTATCATATATCAAATTTAAGAATGAAAGTACCCTGTTTGTGCCACTTACTGATTCTGAGAAAGCTTGATGCCTGCTTCTAATTGGAGGTCGGCTCTCCAATGACAAGCTATAAGCATCTAATAGAGCTATAGATTGCAGCAACTTTTGGCTCTATGCCTCATCATACCAGCTCTACAAAAGGTTCAGTCTCATGCTCTACTTTGGTGTGATTCGGAAAGGTGAGCCCGGGCTCATTCTTTCTGCCTCAGGACGCTGGATGGTGAGATAAAGACATCCCACTGACTCTGAAGTCACTGTGCATGCTCTCACCTTCTATGGAAGGTGACATCCTCAAATGCAGATTTTGCAAGACTCTTAAATGCCATTGGTTCCAATGAAAATCAAGTGCCCACTGTTACTCAAGTGAGACAAGCATGATAAATGAGCCTTATTAATTCTTACAAAAGGCATAAAGCTCCAGCCACAGACAATGACAGGAAAGCAGGCTTGAATGCATGAGCAGCCCCTTCTAGAACAGTTCTTTTTCTCTTGTTTAATGAACCTGAAGCCTTAACTGCCATTTCATCCCAAAAGGCTTCACAATTGTGTCAGTGACACAATGTGGAGGAGACTGCACTTGACTGGTTGCCCTGCTGTATCCATTCTGAAGGCAAAGTCAAGGCTTCCATTTGCTTCCTCTAAAATAGATCAAGTGATACCATGAAATAAAGATGAATGAATCAATAAATAGACTAATAATATAGTACATTCTTTTTATATAAATTTATAAGCCAAGAATAGCTCAATGTGCTACACAGCTGCACAGACCAGTCACACATTTCTAAAATACAGCTATCTCGCAGGTGAAATCCAGCAGACACAGTAAGCACGGCTCTGTACCGCAGGGCCCACCCTTTAGGCACTGCTCCATATGGGTCCCCACCTGCAGGGATATCCTCAGGCCATACCTCCTTCAGGCTCACGGCTCAGCTCTGGCAGAGGCAGGGCCCTGTTGAAGCAGCTGGAGCTGCTCTGCTCTGACATGAGGCACTGCAGGACTCTGCTCACACAGGCTGCCCTGCAGCCTCAACACTTGCAAAACCTTGCCATGTAAGCTCAAAACAAGTGAGAAATTAGATGTGCAGTTAGATTCATCATATCTCAAAAGCACCTTATGAGAAAACATTCCTAAGGCCTTCATGGTTAAATAGCAAGAGGATGAGCAGCATTAATTATTTCAAAATGCATCAAGGGAAGCACAATAAAAGGAAGAAGGAAAGTGTGGTGTCAATATATTGATACAATTCTGACTTTCTTAAATATCCCTTTTTCAAAGATCTCACTTTTTTATAACAGTGATAGCTTAAGCAACTTCTAGTCACCCCAACAAAGTGCACATTATACAAAATTATACTGTTCAAGGTCTGTGAAGCTGAATGCTGAAAATAGTTCTGACCCACTGCATTTTTTATGTGAATGTACCTAGAATGGACTGACTTTTTTCAAGTGAAGTTACACCTTATTGACAGTATTAATGTTTATATATATATATATATATATAAAGAAACCAAAAATATAAGCAGACATTGAACACAACTGAACTGCAGAAAGAACCCGCACACTCTTCTGTATAAAACAAGATGTAGAATTACACAGGGTATGTGGACTAAAAAGAATTTTTGAGGTGACAAAGGTAGTTATGTTTTTATGTTTGTTTTCATTTCTGTTATTTTCCTTTTGCTGTTCTAATTAATGTAAATGAAAAGACCATAAGTGGAAAACTGCAGAAAAACAGGAGAATGATAAAAAGATAAATCCAAGTATGTGGGATAGGCTACAAATTAAGATACTTTAAGTCTTTTTTATTTTTAGACTTGATAATACAGACAAATGGAATTTTATTTTGGCTGTTTTCAAAAATCAGGAAATGTATACTTGTTAGTTATTCGTCTATTTTTTCCATCTAATGTGGCTATCAAAGAAGTTAAAGGAAAAATTAAGAAAANTTTAATGATGATTGACAAATGATAGTTACATTATCCTAGAAGATCAATTTTTGATACCTTTAATTCTGCTGAAAATGACTTGGGGGTACTGGTGGATGGCAAGCTGGACATGAGCCAGCAATGTGCCCTCAGAGCCCAGAAAGCCAACTGTATCCTGGTCTGCATCAAAAAAAGCATGGCCAGCAGGTCGAGGGAGGTGATCCTGCCCCTCTACTCTGCGCTGATGAGGCTTGAGCTGGAGTACTGAGTCCAGATGTGGAATCCTCAGTACAGGAGAGATATGAACCTGTTGGAGCACATCTGGAGTAGGGTTACAAAAATCATCCAAGGGATGGAACACCAATCCTACCAGGACAGGTTGAGAGAACAAGACCTGCAGCCTGGAGAAGAAAAGGTTTTCAGTATTTAAAGGGAACCTATAAGAAGGAAGGGGACAGAATCTTTGACAGGGTTCGTTGTGATAGGACAAGGGGAAATGGTTTCAAACTAAAAAGAGAGATATAGATTGAATATAGCAGAAATATTTTTTTTATGATAAGGCTAGTAAAGCACTGGAACAGGCTGCCCAGAGTTGTAGTGGAAGCTCTGTCTCTGGAGACATTCAAGGTCAGACTGGCTCAGGCTCTGAGCAACCCAATCTAGCTGTAGATGTCCCTGTTCTTTGCAGGGAAGTTGGACCATATGATCTTTGAAGGTCCTTGCCAACTAAAAGTTCTATGATTCTCAGATTCTATAAAATCTATCACCTGGGCAGGCAATTTTGTTTACTGGCAGCTATAGAGAGTTACCTGTCACTAGTGGGGTCATGTTCAGCTACGGGTAGTCTGTGTCCCACTGATATTTTGGAATCCATCTTGCTTGTTGGCCTGTGGGTTTGCCTTTCAAATAGTTTTGGTTTTAGATCCATTTATTTATTTATTTATTTATTCCTAATTAGTTGCCTTTCATGAATATGCCTATATTAACATATTGGTATATTTGATCTTGGTGGGAGGTAACTGGGTACTGTACATTCTGCCTCCTGAACTCTGTTTTAATTCAATAGGAAATGGGCTTTTGTATATAATACAGCTGTGCTACTTTAAAGTTTGAAGGCATTAAAACAAAGAAATCTGCTTCTCTAGTTTAATCAGTTGGAGCACAGAAGATTATAATTTAAAATAGAGATTTTAAAATTGATCAGATGAGTCTCGTGGGTAAACTTGCTTTGATGTTGGAATATGTGATAAAGCAATTACAGTTATTCTTGAAGAAGTTTTTGCATCTTATTTAACCAGAGATTAAAACTACCACTTTCTGTAATGTGATCTTGACTCGTTTCCTAAGCAGAAGAATCTGAAGCGTTGAGAGTGTGTAGACCTGTTTAACCCCACTGTAACATTTTACCAGCATTTATTCAGACGCAGTAATCTATTGTCATTATGGTAACTTTAGCTCTCTTTTTGAATCTCCCACCAAGCTGAACACTCAATTTCCCTTCAGTGACCTAGAGTCTGGAAATACAAATAACTTATTTATATTCTTTTGGCTAGAGATTTATATTGAGATTCTGTTTAAAGAAGATATGTAGGCCCACACCTTACAGCCTGTAGTACTTTTAGTCAGCAGTTCAGACAAACTAATTAATCTTTCTGTGTGTCTACGTTTCTCCATCGAGAGCAGTGATTGGCTTGGACATGTACATTTAAGTTGTACATATTTACAGCTGGATCAGATCTCTCTGTAGTTTCACACAATGATCACTGCTGTTTATGTAAACATGTTCACACTGGTTTTAAAGTATCTAGTTACTGCAGGGCAATTATGATAAAATGTTCAACATGAGCTGTAATTTCTCTCTGGATTCTGGACTTGGTGAGTTGTTGAACCATGTGTAGCAGACTGAATGACTATAAATTTCTAGTTTTAAAGCTAGACCTGTTAAGTCTAGCCACAGTCCCTGGAATAGTTATGGAGAATATTAGTACGGGTGAAACTGAAAGACATTTAAAGAACAAACCTATTACCAGGCACAATCAACATGGATTAATGAAGTGAAAAAATGGTGTTAGTAGTTTTAAATTCTTTTACAATAAGGTCTGTCACTTGGTGGATGGAGATAAGGCAGTGGATGTAACCTTCTAAGATTTTAATAAGACCTTTGATAGTATCCCTCACAGTATCCTGCTGGTTGAATTGTTCAGTTGTAAGATGAACAAGTAAACACTACACTGCATGAATTGACTCAATGGCAGTTAAAAGAGTCATAGTGAATGTACTTACATCTGTAGTGGTCAGCCACCAGTGTCATTCCCTAGAGTTCAGTTCTAGGGCCAGTTTTTTTCAACATTTTTATCAGTGATCTGGATGCAGGAGCTGAGTGCATCTTTAGCAAGCTGATGACACTAAACCGGGAGAAGCTTCTAACTCTTCAGGGTCAGAAGTCTTGCAAAGAGACCTAGATAGATTACAGCATTGGGCAATCATCAGTGGCATGAAATTAAACAAATGTAAATGTTGGCTACTGCACCTGGGATGGTGTAATGCTAGGCACAGGTACAGATTGGAAGATAAGTGTCTGGAGTGCAGTCCAGCAGAAAGGAATTTTGAGGTGCTAGGCTCAACATGAGTCAGCAGTGCACCCTGGCAGCCAAGAAGGTAAACCACATTTTGGTGCTCATAGCCAGTCAGACAAAAACAGAGTAGTTCTTTCAACTATATTTAGAGTTGACATGGCCTTATTTTGAATATCATGTACAGTTCTGGGCTCCACAATATAAAAGGGACATTAAGACATTTGAGAGTCAAGAGGAAAGCAGCAGAGATGGTAAAAGGGCTGGAAAGGATGTTCTGTGAGGAGAGGACACTTGGGTTGCCCAGTCTGGAGTAAAGAAGGCTGAAAAGCAACCTCATTACTCTCTACAGCTTCCTGAGGAGGGGAAATGGAGAGGGAAGTGCCAGTCTCTTCTTCCTGGAAACCAGTACTTGAACATGCAGCAATGGAGCAGGATTGTGCTAAGGGTGATATCAGGAAAAACTTCTTCACCATGAGGCTGATCAAACACTACAACAGGCTTCCTAGTGAGGTGATTGATGCTCATGCCAGTAGATGTTCAAGAGGCATTTAGATAATACCCTTAATAATATGCTTTAACATTTGGTTACCCTGGAGTACTGAGGCAATTGGATTTGATCTTTCTAGTTCCCATACAACTGAACAGTTGTACTTTAATTCTGGGATTAATTTTTCGTATTTATTTTTATAGCTAAATTATTATTAACTGACCAAAGCTCGTGTCTAGAGCAACAGTGTTTCCTGATGAACTGCATTCTCGCTTGGGTTACAGGAAAGGAAAGTTTTGGAAAATTGTTATCAATTTCAGCAAGTCATTACCATGGAAAACCCTTTTGCTAGAATTCTTAGGATATGTAGATTTTCAAAGCCCTGACTTCTACCTTAAGTATCTTTTATGCTGTTACCACATCACACAGACTCTTAACTGACTCTCCACTATCATGTCATGCCAAATAATTTATATATTAGAGTTATGAAAGTGAAACAGTACCTCACCTGGTAGATCAATAACAGGATGATAGAGAATGATTGTTTTGCTAATCCTCCTTTATGGACAGGGTTTATGTCTATCCTTCTATCAACTGATACCATCCAAGATACAGTAGTCGCACTTGTTTATTTAGGTAGACGATGAAGATAGTTCATCTGGAGGCATATGAACATACACCCAGGTTGATTTAAGATGCTTACTTAGTGTTCTATTTTTTCCTGTCACTTTCATGGTTTTTATTCTCTATTAACCAAGACCTTAAGCCTACTATTTATTAACTGGCATTCTCCAGTGTACATACTACTGTACTTCTATTGTAACAAACAGACAGTAAGTTCAAAACTATTTCTTTAAGCCCTTTACTTTGGCTTAATTGAATTTGTGTTTTCAGCTCAGAACATGTTCCAATGTTTCTTTGACTTCATAGCATTGGAAGAGACCTTTAAGATCATTTAGTTCCAACTCCCTTGCTACCCAATAAACCATGTTGCAGTTGTAGACTAAGTCATTATAACATTTGAGACAAACTGTCCATTTGAATACTGTTGAGTGAGCTGCATATATTATTTTTATTACAAAACATACTCATATAGAAAAATATTGGTTGAGATTTTAAATTGTTAATGGCCTCTCATATTTTAATATCTCAATTAAATCTAAGACATTATACATTTTTCATCTGTTTAAATAGACCTCTTTGTTTCAAAGACTTCAGTTATTGAAAATTTGCTATTACTAACTCATTTAAAGTCATAACAACTTCCTTACAAGCATAAAGAAACTAAATTCAACTGAAGTCCCAGCAAAAATTTTTGAATGTTTGACATATTTTCTTGTGTTGTAACTACGTTATTTTTTTTCATTTATGCAGCCACTCGAAACTATAAAATATATTATAAACTATGAAAGAAATGTGTTTAAATACAACTTTCCTCTCTTAATGTTAGCATATGTCTGAAGATGATGAAAAACTCTTTTGCCATGCTAAGCCAAAGAAGGGCATTCTGCAGAAATATACATGGTTAATAAATGTGCGTGTAAAGAGCAAAGTGAATTTCATTTATGCTTCATTCTATGCTGAAATACTTACAAAACAAAAGATCCTTGATAAGAAGTCATACTTTTGACCAAACTAAGTATTTTGTGCACCAACATGTGTTTCAGTAATCCATACTTGCCATTACTGAGGAAGGAAGGGGAAAGGAGTAAACTTAATTGTGGCACCAAAAGTGTGCAGCTCCTGCCTACATCCTGCTCAAAGGGGTTCTGTTGAGAATGGCTGTTAATGGACTACAGTAGCTGCCAGTCTCGTCTGAGTATTTAGCACAGACCTTATTCTTTCTTTCATTTTCCAGGACCTCTTCCAGCAGCACTCCAGTGATCCTGAGGACAGCAGAGGGTAATGCCATAAAAACCTGTGGCAGCATTAAATTCTCTCTCTCCTGGGTAATGGTCAGTTGGACTATTTTGCTGCCATAATAATAATAAAAAAAAAGGCTGCAGTGAGACTGGAACTGAGAGACCTGCTTTTCGATGTCTTGTTTCCTGCAAATTCTGTCATATCATTTGCTGCTTTCATTAGCCTTCTCCAAAATTCCACTTTCTAGTATTAATTTTTTTTAAGTGATCACATGAAAACAGGATTCAGTGACTGTTCAACTCATAGCATTGCTTCATATAACAGGATTATTGTATTTATATGCCATTTATTCTGTTTCTGTAATTCATCCAAGCAATCTGTTTGCTGCAACACACCAAGAAGCTGACTGCATTAAACAGTCACTTAGATTTTTCTGAAGAGGAATGAAAGTTCAGTGCTAAGGTCTTCACTGCAGACTGAGTACCTCTAACTCTGGACAAGGAAGGAATATGCTATATCCTCTCAGTGGCACTCAGATGCTCATTGAATCAGGGCCTTAGAGTACTGAGAATATACAAGAAATTCAGACTATTTTTTGCAAATTTGCATTAGCTTACATTTAATCAAACTGAATTCTGTCTGCCTTCATGCACTACCTACATTAAGAACTTCTTAAAAATTAAATTGAATTCCTCACTCGTGCACATATGTTCGTAGTGGGAAAAAAAAATGACTAGAGAAAGTGAAGATGATGAGAAATTCTAAAATGAAAATGTGGCAAAGTACAGTCCATCATTAGGACTGGCTAAACACAATTAGTTAGAGCCCAGATTACTGACTATAGTAGTACCTGCCATTCCTGAACCATGTGCAGAAGACACCCCTGATTCCATTTATGGAATAACTTTCCACATCAATAGTTCCCTTTGTTATCCTACATTAGATGATTAAGTATTTCTATTCCTTCCAAAATGCTTTTNATGTTCCATCTCTTGAATCATTTCTGTGGCCCTCTTCTGGACCAAGAAAGTCCAATAGGTCCCTAATAAGGGAACCACTATGTCCACTGGGACTTAGGCATTTTACTGTTGATGTTACATAAAGTTTGCCTAAATGTTCAGAAGGACAAATCCATTGGAAATATTAGGAAAAGTAGAAAAAGGGAAAGAAAACCAGAAGAAAGAAAAGAGCAACAAAAAGACTTTACCATTATTATCTGTGCACATGAACTTATCTCTGAATTCTGTGTTAGATTATGAATGTCAGAATATACTATACAGCAGAAATCCATGCCTGGCTGTCAGATGAAATCACAGTCTTTCTACCTAGAGAATGCACAAACTTAAATCAAGGTCCTTGGTCAGATGTATTCTTGCTGGGAGAAAAACAGCATGAAGTGCTCTTGTATTTTCCTGTGTGTATGTATCACGTAGTATGTTACATTGACAAGCTGACAAGCATGTCACCCTCTCTGAAGCTACTACTCATCTCCTTGTGCAGATGAACTTTAAATTATAGAGAGTTGATTGCTGTTTGAGTGCACTCCTCAGGTTATTAACAAGAATGGGAAAAGATCTCTTGATGTTTTAACTAGATGGATTTATTCCACTGGGAATTTGAATAGACTCAACAGTAATCGTTGCTCTTAGATCAGGCTTCCTAATGAATCTGTTCTCAGAGTAGTGCCATTAACCTGAAGCTAAAGTTTCAGAATAAGATTGGTCCTTTATTTTAGAGAAATACACCACTAATTCAAAAACATCGATCTGATAATCGAGTAGATCTTTGTCATCTGTAATGAAATATTGTACCAATTCCAGAACATCACCCAAAGGCAGGTTATTTGTTCTCTGCTTAGCTCCCCTGTGCAGTTCAGAACAGAGAAAATGGCAAAAGATCCTTGCCGTGAGAACAGTCTGCTTCAATCAAGGTTGAATGCTGACCTGACCAGAATAATGATTATATTGAGCAACAGCTCATCAAAATCTGGGTTTGCCCTCTTTAATCTCTGAAAGACAGATGCAGGGGAGGGGAGAAAATGATCTACTCAATAGTAAAACTTTTCCTTCATTGACAGAAAAGATATTTTGTGTAAAGACATTTCTCTTTATTTGTACAATGCCAATGGCAGTAAGCCAGAGTAAGCCTTTAAGTCATTGTGGCACTAATATACTCAGCCACACATGCTCAGGTAGAGCTAGATGCTCTGGAAAAAAAACTGCAGTACTTCAATTGACTATTTGCTATTGAACTAACTGTTCAAAACTGAGAGACAGGTGCTTCCTGAGCAATAACTAGCAATCTCTTTTTCTTGCTGATGATTTATCTGAAATCAAAGTTTTTGTTCATCTTTCTTCCACAAGTGCTTGTGTCATGGTTTTATGATTTTTGGTTATCGGTATTCCACATCATAACATCATGCAGTGCACTGGGAGTTAAAGAGTTAATGCTCCAGTTCCAGGCACCTGTCCCAGAAGAGAAGAAGAACTACATTCCCCGGAAGACTGTTTGCTGTTCTGTTATCATTCCTGCTCAGCGGGGACACATATAAGGCCTCGGTAGATCATCTGACATCCCTCTTTTCGTCAGGCTCTCTAGCTACTGCTCCTCCCAACCGCATGCCATCAGTGTAAGGCCTTCAGCTTTTTCAGACAATTTCTCTGACTATATTTGATTTATGAGCTTCAATTCTAATTATATTGTATTATAGTGTGTTATCTTGAATTCCAATACCATATTTAGTAAATTTGTTTGTTTCTCCTCAGATTGTTGCTGCTGTTTTTAATTATTTTGGGGTCCCCTGTTTCACCTTTCCGGAGGTGTGGATCCCTCTGCCCCGCTAGTCACGGAACCGGGCCGAACCAGCCTGTAAACCGTTTGACAGCTTGATATATATTTTTGCCAACTGTACAGGTTTCAAAAGAAACAAAGGGGAGCTAGCCTGGTTTCCTCTGTGGGTGAATTCTGTTTTCTGTGTGTCTGTCCTGAAAAAATTTTGAAATATCATTTTCTTTAAGCAAATAGGGCAGAAAAGCAGAGGCCTCAAAATTATAAAAAAAAAATGTAAAAAATGATGGTGATGGCCAGCTACTTTTTTTTGTTGTTGTTAACCCAGATTTATCCAATTAATGTTGTTGATGCAGAAAAGAGAATATTCTTGGATTTCCTTGAAATTTTCTCAATTACTTTCAATCGATCATGAGAAAGGACAGTGAATGATCTTCCAATATCCTGAAGCCTAAAAAAAGCAGTTATTGGGAGAACCAGGTTTCATTTATTTGGATCTGAAGCATCTGCTTCTGGAATAACAGTATTTGAAAGTTTCATGACGTATTATAAAAATGTTGACTCTCAAGACAGTGAAAGAAAGCATATGTCACCCAAGTGTCTCATATGACCCAAAAAGAAGAAAGAACTGCTCTACTATTTTCAAACAATTGGGACTGGCATTAATGTGCTGGATTCTTCCAAACTGTTATATATAATACCACTTGGTTAATTCTTAAAACACTGTCAGAGTAGCATGATTGTATTATACAGCCTGCACATGAACAGTTTAATGTTATTTAATATTTTGTTTAGTATTATTATTTAATATTATTATTTAATACCAAAAAGTCAGTAATTAAGCTTTGCAATGAAACACACTGCAAAAAATATATAGTATAGTGTATAGATATTCAGTGATTGTTAAATATTAACATTCTAAGCTACAGCCTTAGACTCTTGGAAAAGGACTGTATCAATCAAATAAATCTTTACCTATTTGCACTAATCAGATTTAACAGAATATGCATGTATTGCATAAGCAAAAATATTTCAGGAATTACTGACATTTCTGTTCATTGCAAAGCCAAAGTAAACACAGAGTTTTCTTAATTTAAGCCTATTTTGCTTGTGGAAGATTTTTGAACCTGAAGAATGGGGTCAGTGACACCTGTACTCCATTGTCTCCTCATGTTCACCAGTGGAATACAATCTTCTTGCTTGTACTTCAGCTGATCTCATGTTTGTTGTGTTCCTGGATGCAGTAAAACCATTTTCAGCAGAGGGGAAAGAGTATTCTTGTTTCAGATACATAGGAAACAGAGATTCTGCATCTGAGGAGAAACTTACAACTTCATCACCTGGGACAAGACTACTTCTTGAACTGAGGAATCCCGTGTCAGTGTCATCTCTTGATGGGTATATCACCTGGCCTCTGTCTGCTGCTACACTATTTTCTGTCCTGTAGATCCAATTTTAATCCTCATGCAGACGCCTTAGGTGCTCTACAGAATTTCAAATAGTACTGTGTGTTTTGTTTAGTCAACAGAATCAAATCCTGATTCTCCTACACATATTTTCTAGCCACTATGTAATTATATAAAAACTGGATGGCCACAACTGAAGAACAGGACTAAGTGGATCCTGAGAGCAAGGCTGTACATACATTTTTCATGGATTCCCTCTGCAGACTGTAAGAGCTATTACTGACTACAGGTGCCTTAATTTATTCAGCAGAGGCTAACACTGCGGACTCAAAAAAGTGCTCAGGCACAAGTTTATGGGAAGCATATTCTAGGTCATTTGTTTCTAACTTTACAGCCTTACAATTATGTTGATACATAGGACAATAGTTAATCAAAAGACTAAGCAATGTAACCACAATGAGAGCATCCTAGCAAAATTAGTCTGATGCATCTTCTCTCATGAACATGGGTCAGATAGTGCTCTGCTCAAAAATCCTGATTTACTGTGTTTCAGAATAAATTATCTGATGTGCATGCAGCATAGACAATGTGTACCGCAATTAGACTGAGAGATTTTCACACATTATTTATTCCTTAAGCACATATGCTACATGCATCTTAACAATTCTTCAACGTTTGTTACTGGCTATTACCGAATTGATTATCTATAAGGAGCACCATTTGAGCTTAAAGTTTTTATAGTGATTGATTGATCAAGTCACGGACAAGTTAATAACTGTTTACCTCTTACCATTCACTTTCTACATTGTTTTGATTGAGCAAATGGCTTTTTTGATTCCATTTTGATTTAGAGAAATGGAACATAGCTTGTACCTATGTGGGCTTCAAGTACTCCTCCTCTGTACATTTACAAAACAAGGTAAATGAAGGTAACTATTAAACTTCCCTATTTTCCAGATTTTCATAGGTACCACACTGGGGTGACATTTATGGAAGCATTTATCTGCTTTACCTGGAAAATGATTGCCTCAGATATTAGCCTGATGGCTAAAATTTTTTTCTGTTTTCAGTCTATAATTGGAAGAAAATTATGGATATTCTAGAAACATTGCAAGGCTGTCAGGAGATCATAAATATTAACACTTTTTCTTTGGGGTTTCCAGAAATGTCAGCAGAAAATTTAACCCATGGGTATGAATGTTATCTTGTCTCCTTGGAGACAATGATTTTGAAGTTGAAAGATCCCATTTTTCCATCTGAACTAAGCTCAGCATGTAGGTGCTTTCCTCAGTAAGAAATATAGAAATGTCACAGATTCCAAGGACCAGGAAGAGCAAAATACGCCAAGGTCAGATACTCAGTTTTGCTAGGTTCTCTCAATGCTACTTTTGTGTGTGCCTCTGGACATTTAGGTTCTAAGGTAAACCTATCTTCATATGTTACTACAATCTTAAAATATAGTTCACTTTAATATTGCAATTTTGTCCAGAAAGAAACAACAGCAGCAGAGGCTTTCATGTCTGCTTTGTAACCTGGTGAAATAGATCACACTAGGGCCAAGACTGATCTTAAATAATCACATTTACCTCTGTATCACCAACTGTCCCACAGATCAGCCAGATAAAATCTGAAGAAACATACAGTGATAGTAACTGAAAGACATTGGCTAGGAGAGTGTAAAAATATGTCAAATGTGGCAGAACTCTCAGTGCTGTTCTGGGTGTCAAATCTTGAAAACATCATATCTTTGCTATTAAGTAAATCTGATAATCTCCATGGCCTTCCTCTGGAGCTGTCCCAGTAGCTCCACAATCTTTTCCGTGTGGGGGGCCCTGAGCCTGAATGAAGCTGAATGAAGTATTCTAGATGGAGCCTTACAAGGTCAGTAGAGGCAGACAAGGCACCCTGCTGGCTGTCTCTCTTTCGATGCAGTCCAGGATACAGTTGGTCTTCTGTGCTGCAAATACACACTTCTGGTTAATGTCCAGCTTTTTGTTCACAAGGACCACCACCACAAGGCTGCTGCCAATGAGTTCTTCTCCCAGACTGTACACATATATGGGATTGCCCCAACTAAAGTGCAACATCTTGCACTTAGCATTGTTGAACCTCATTATGTTCACCAGGGCACACTTTTCAAGCTTGTCCAGGTCCCTCTGGATGTCATCTCTTCCTTCTGTTGTATCGACTGTACCACTCAGCTTGGTGTCATCTGGATCTTTTTCTCACTGTTAAGTTCACTGATGTTAAAGAGTAACGGTCCCAAGATGGACCGCTGGAGGACATTGCTCATCACTGTCTTCCACCAGGACAACCCTCTGACTGCAACCATCCAACCAATTATTTATCCATCAAGTAATCCACTCTTCAAATCCATATCTCCCCAATAAGGATGTGGGGGTGGAATCATGTCAAAGGCCTTGCATGGGTCCAGGTAGACGATGTCCA
This sequence comes from Pavo muticus, assembly GCA_016647715.1. Classification (NCBI taxonomy): domain Eukaryota; kingdom Metazoa; phylum Chordata; class Aves; order Galliformes; family Phasianidae; genus Pavo; species Pavo muticus. The sequence goes on along the minus strand of JACDJE010000534.1, from coordinate 149,349 downwards.
TTGCCCTTCCTTGGTCCACCGATGTCATCACTCCATGATAGAAGGCCAACAGATCTGCCCTTGGTGAAGCCATGCTGGTTCTCTCAGATTACCTCCTCATTTTGCATATTATTTTCCACATTCCTTGCCAAGTCCATCTGCACCTTGGCTTTCTTGATCTCATCTCTGCATGTCCAGATGGCATTCTTGTATTCTTCCCAGGCCACACATCCCTGCTTTCACTGCCTGCGTATGTTCCTTTTTTCCTTCAGTTTGACCAGCAGGTCATGTTCAGCCATGCCTTTTTCCTGCCTCCTCTGCTTGATTTCATATGCTAGGGAATGGAGAACTCTTGCGCTCCTTCAAGATCTGCCAGCTCTGTTCCTTTCCTTTTCCCCCGAGGACAGTTTTCTAGAGGATCTCATCCAGTAATTCCTTAAACAACTGCCATGTCACTCTTCTGAAGTCCAGGGTTCTGACATTTCTCTTTGCCAGTCCCATGTTCTTTGTGATCACAGACTCAACTAGAGCATGGCCACTACAGCCCAGACTGCCTCCAGTCTCAACTTCTTAAATAAGCTCCTCTGCGCTGGTGATCACCAGGTGTAATAAAGCTTCTCTGGACAGTTTATATAATACTTGGGCAAGGAAGTTGTCTGCAACGCACTTCAGGAGCCTCCTGGATTCCTTGGAACCAACCATGTTGCATTCCCAATGGGTATTCAGGTGGTTGAAATGTCACATCAAGATGAGAGGCTGCAAGTGCAATGCTTCTTGTAGCTGAAGCAAGAAGGCCTCATCCACAGGCTCCCCAGCCTACAGTAGACCCCAACCACCCACTGTCCTTTGTTGGTCTGGTACCTAATTTTTACCCACAAGGTCTCAACCTGATCACGTTTGTTTCTCAGCTCTTCACAATCAATTCATTTCCAAAGAGTGAGGGTACCTTCCCTGCTCCTTCTTCTCTGCCTATCTTCTTCAGTTATTTAAATTCCATCAAAATTTGTTTATACTTTCTAACATAGTACTTATTTAACTTAGTTTATTCTTTTATTTACAGGAATTGTTCTATCTAGAAGAATCACAGAATCACAGAATCACAGAATCACAGAATCACTAAGGTTGGAAAGGACCTATAAGATCATCTAGTCCAACCATCCACCTATCACCAATGGTTCTCGCTAAACCATATCCCTCATCACAACATCCAAACGTTCCTTGAACACCTCCAGGGTCGGTGACTCCACCACCTCCCTGGGCAGCCCATTCCAGTGCCTGACCACTCTTTCAGAGAAGTAGTATTTCCTAATATCCAGCCTGAATCTTCCCTGGCACAGCTTGAAACCATTCCCTCTAGTCCTATCACCAGTTACACGAGAGAAGAGGCCGACCCCCAGCTCACTACAACCTCCCTTCAGGTAGTTATAGAGAGCAATAAGGTCTCCCCTGAGCCTCCTCTTCTCCAGACTGAACAATCCCAGCTCCCTCAGCCGCTCCTCATAAGGCCTGTGCTCCAGACCCCTCACCAGCTTTGTTGCCCTTCTTTGAACACGTTCCAGGGCCTCAATGTCTTTCTTGCAGTGAGGGGCCCAGAACTGGACACAGTACTCAAGGTGCGGCCTCACCAGAGCTGAGTACAGGGGGACAATTACTTCCCTGCTCCTGCTGGTCACACTACTTCTGATACAAGCCAGGATGCCATTGGCCTTCTTGGCCACCCAGGCACACTGCTGGCTCATGTTCAGCCGAGCGTCAACCAACACCCCCAGGTCCATTTCCTCTACACAGTCTTCTAGCCACTCCGCCCCAAGCCTGTAGCGTTGCTTGGGGTTGCTGTGGCCAAAGTGTAGGACCCGACATTTGGTCTTATTAAACCTCATCCCATTGGCTTCAGCCCAGCTATCCAGCCTGTCCAGATCCCTCTGTAGGGCCTCGCTACCCCCAGGCAGATCGACACTTCCAGCCAACTTGGTGTCATCTGCAAACTTACTGAGGGTGCACTCAATGCCCTCATCCAGGTCATCAATAAAGATATTGAAGAGGACAGGCCCCAGCACCGACCCCTGGGGAACACCACTCGTGACCGGTCGCCAGCTGGATTTAGCTCCATTGACCACCACTCTCTGGGCCCGGCCCTCCAGCCAGTTCCTTACCCAGCCAAGAGTGTACCTGTCCAAGCCACGGACTGCCAGCTTCTGCAGGAGAATAGTGTGGGAGACAGTGTCAAAGGCTTTGCTGAAGTCTAGGTAGACTACATCAACAGCCTTTCCCTCATCCACCAGGCGGGTCACTAGATCATAGAAGGAGATCAGGTTGGTCAAGCAGGACCTGCCCTTCGTGAACCCATGCTGGCTAGGCCTGATCCCCCGGTTGTCCCGCACTTGCCGCGTGATCTCCCTCAAGACAATCTGTTCCATAACCTTCCCTGGCACCGAGGTCAGGCTAACAGGCCTGTAGTTCCCCGGGTCCTCCTTACAGCCCTTCTTGTAGATGGGAGTCACATTGGCAAGCCTCCAGTCTTCCGGTACTTCACCAGTCAACAAGGAGCGCTGATAGATGATGGAAAGCGGCTCGGCTATCACCTCCGCCAGTTCCCTCAGCACTCTCGGGTGAATCTCATCCGGCCCCATGGACTTGTGACAGTCCAGTTGGAGTAGCAGGTCTCTGACTGTTTCCTCCTGAATCGTGGGTGGTTTAGTCTGCTCCCCAGCCGAGACTACCAGGTCAAAAAGTGGAGTACCCTGAGGATAACTGGTCTGACCTTTAAAGACAGACGTAAAGAAGGCATTCAGGACCTCTGCCTTTTCCTTATCCCCAGTAGTCATATTCCCAGCCTCATCCAGTAAAGAATGGAGATTCTCCTTAGTCCTCCTCTTACTGTTGATATATTTGTAAAAGGGTTTCTTGTTTCTTTTTATCCCAGCGGCCAGGTTGAGTTCGAGCTGGGCTTTCGCCTTTCTGATTTTCTCCCTGCACATCTTAACAACTTCTCTGTACTCTTTCTGAGTTGCCCGTCCCTTCTTCCACAGGAGGTAGATTCTCTTTTTCTCCCGGAGCCTCAAGAATAGTTCCCTATTCATCCACGCCGGTCTCCTTCCCCACCGGCTCGTTTGCCTGACAAAGCAAAATCATGATTTGCTTTAAAATGCACCCATGAAATAATATGTATAAAAAAAAAAAATTGCTGTTGGCATATATTGTTCCCAGTGCTTAAGGGTTTGGAAAAAGAAGACATTTTGGTCACATTTCTCATCAACTGTTACACACAAAAATTTTGTTTGTTAGAGTTTGTCTGAGAATCCTCAACAACAACACATTGAGAAGTCTTATTAGGTGATTCTTAATATTATTTCACAGTTTCTGTATTTCTAAATTTTGATATTTTGTGAAGATAATGAAAAATGTATAAAATATTTTAGTTGTGTGGGTTTGTTTTATTTTGTTTTGTGTACTTCTTTCTTCCTTGTGTGTATGCATGTGTTTATTACACTAATTATTTTAAATAATTGAAAGATGGTCATTACATTGACTTGTATTTCAGAATCCTGAAAAGAGGCTATTTTAAAAAGATTTAGCAGTCATGTTTCTGAGATTAATTTGCAAAGATACACAATACTTGAATATCTAAAAATTATGTTTGCAGGCAATATGATAAAATACATGAATATTGTTAGAAGAGACTAAAATACTTAACAGACTAACTACATGTGAAGATTAATAACATCCTATAAACCTGTGAGAGTTTTCTAATGACATATTTTTTGTATGAAATTTTCAATTAATATTCACTAGTATTCACAGGTCCTTCGAAGATCTGTGTTTCTGAAAAATTTGCCTTTCTTCTGGGATTTGGAGACACTGGAAAAAATATTTGAAACAATGCCAATTGTGTTTAATTATTCATAACGCTACTGAACTAGTGTTAGTATTCTGTGGGACTCTGAATTAATATTGAGCAGTGGCTGTGGTGATGTTTCCAGATCTAGCTTGCTCTTTGAAGCTTATGCCTTTGTACACAGACCATTTCCTAAGGGACAGTGTGATATTGGCAGGCCAGCAGAAATGGTAATTGTGTCAGAACTGTACAGCAAAAGATGAGGTGCTTTAGTGAGAGACTAAAAAAAAGTGTAGAGTTTAATTATAGTCTGTAAATCCATAAACTGTGAAGAGGGAGAATACCAGACTATGCATTTCACATTCATTTGTGAGTCATTATTAACTTTCCAGAAACACTTAAATGTTACAAAAGATAAAACTGGCAAGTGTTACATCTACCTGTTTTGCAATTCTGCTACAAAAAAAGTATCACCTTAGAAGTCATAGGATGTTATGAAAAGTGGAATAACTACTTTTACAGGTTTACAGTAAAGCTGAAAACAGATTTCTAGTTCATATTATAAATATGTTCTAGAACTATTCTCTTTCAAACTTCTCTTCCTCCACAGACTGCTTTTGCAGGAAGTTTAATCTTGCTGCAACAATTTTTTTCAACAAACATTCTACTAGAAAGAACCAAGTTAAATTATATTTACTACCAAACAGTACAAAGAGGATAACTGACGATCTTTATATTAGGTTCTGAGTGTTGAGAAAATAAGCATCTGAAACAGTTAATGACATAGGAATAGAAATCGCCTTAATGAAATATAATACTTTTTTTTCATTCTCAGTGTCAGCAAAAGTAGCTAGTGCCAAGGAATATGGGGATGTAAGAAGAACTGAAGAAGCAAAGAAATTGGGATCCATAATGTCATGTAGTAGGTGAGATCATGGGATAGGACTGGTGCAGATAAGCTAGGCAGAGCCAAAGAAGGATGTCTTGGTGACATGAGTGTTCTGGAGGAGGAATGACGCTCCAGCATGGGGTATGGTGTGAGCATTAGTGGAACATTCTAGAGGTGTCCAATAGGACTGTGGTGCAGATGGGGATCTGTGATTCTAAGTATCCTTTAGAGGAAGAACTACAGAAGTACAGCAGCTCAGTAGAGTGTTGTAGTTGTAGAGTCGTAGAATCATAAAATCACCGACTTTGGAAAAGACCTCCAAAATCATCCAGTCCAACTGTTTGCCTACCACCAATATACCGCCTTTCACCCCACTAAACCACGTCCCTTAGTACAGCACCTAAACGTTTCTTGAACCCCTCCAGGGGCAGTGACTTAATCACCTAAACATTTTCATATATCTCTTTCATAAATATTTTATTTCCATAATTTTGAGTTTATTTTTCTGCATATTAAAATTAGCAGCTATATTTGCATCCAAAGTTCTTTAGTTCCTCTAGTCACGATCTTTTTATTTATTGTACACTCTAGTATTCTCTACAGTATCAGAAATCTATTACATTTTTCATCACAAAACTCAACCAACAGTTTGCACAGTGACTCCCTAAGTGGATGGTTAATTTTTTCTGAAGTCATCTGTCACGCCAGCTTCCTAGCATTTCCACCTTAGAAATAAATTTTTCATAAATTTTGTAGAATTTTTCCTTCACCAAGAGTAGAAAAAATACCATATAAAAATATGTATATTTGGGTTGGAGGTATATCTGCATTTCTACAAAAATAACTGTCTCTGTTTCGTTTACTTCCTGAAACAGTTTGGAATTGTTATTCTATTCATGTTCTAGCAATGCCTATACAAGTAAATAAATGAATGTCTAGGACCATTCAGGGAAAAAAAAAGGAATATATTATATTCATCTATATAATTAAATTAATAGAAAACTTTCTGTTTCCTTTTACATCAGTAAGAACTAATACTTTCCCAAGAAATTTAGAAAAAGTGTTTAAATAAAACTTTTATTCTTCTAAACTTTATCATTAACTAACAGTTATTTCTGAAAACTACTGGATCTAAAATGCAAAAGTTAGCCTTACAGGATCAGCCACCACAAGAGATCAAACAGAAGCAGGAAACTGGCATTGTTGAACAAAAACCTGCTGGTTAAACTGAGGGAAAAGAAGAATATACACAGGCATTGCAAGCAAGGAGTGGAAGAAACGTTGAGAGAGTTGGGCATGTTCAGCCCGGAGAAGAGAAGGTTCTGGAAAGACTTCATTGTGGCCTTCCAGTACTTGAGTGGAAACTTACTTTTTATATGGCCTGATACTGACAGAACAAGAGAGAATGGTTTCGAACTAGAAGAGGAGAAATTTAGGTTAGATGTTAGGGGGAAGTTCTTTACACAGAGAATGGTGAGGCACTGGCACAAGCTGCCCAGTGAAGCTGTGGATGCCCCATCCCTGGAGGCGTTTAAGGCCAGGCTGGATAGAGACCTGGTCAAATTGATATAGTGGTTGGCGGGGGCTGAAACTAGGTGATCTTTAAGGTCCCTTCCAACCTAACCCATTCTATTCTATGATATTTTTCAGAATTCTGTATATTCATGGTGGTTTCTTCTGTTTTGTTTTCCCCAATTCTGTTATTTTATGTTCTTTGAATCTAAGACCCTGATACTTAGAAGAAGATATCTGTTTTGGAATAGTTGCTACTTGATACTGCATGTCTGTTTACCTAAAAAAGAACTGCCTATAGTTAAAACTTTTTTAGTCAACAAACAAATGTTTAATTGAGGAAGCTTGGATGGTGAAGTCACAGAGCTGCTTGATATGTACCAGATATGTTTGCAGAGTTTCTGAACCTGTCTTTTTTTTTTTGGCTCAAATCTCTTGCTTTCTGTGGTTTTTTGTTTTTTGTTTTTTGTTTTGTTTTGTTTTGTTTTGCGGTAAGATTGACTTATCTTGGAGGCGAGAGGTGGGTGTCACCACATGGTGGTCAGCATCACTTTGTGGACAGTTTTACATTTGAAAGCATTTCTTTGGAGCTGTTTGCCATCGGAAGGGAATGTTTACTGACAGAAGATCTGGCCTGTGCAAATAACTCCAGCTTGGTAAGGGAGGCTGGGGGACGATACCATTGTATCCTGTGAAGTCAAGATACAATTTGGTGTCTCCCTGCTCTAATCTGCTGGCAAGGCCGAGGGGAAGGGAAAAAAAGGAGTTCCTCCTGAGATCCTGTATGGGAACTGTTGAATCATGGCCTGAACCTCTGATTGACCACCTGAGGCAAGCACTGAGTCAGCCACGGGAGAACAGGTGAAGGTAATTCACCTGTGTGGCTGGAAGGGGTGGAGCCGGGCTCCACATCTCCTAGACCCCATTAAAGGGCTGACTGCCACCGAGGAGGAATCTCTCTCTGGAGATTGCTTCTTGTAGAGTTTCCTGTTAGCCTACAACACCAGTGAGAACTTTCATTTATCGCTGATTATCTTTTCCAATGTGATAATCTTACTAAGCCTAACTTCTCTGTATACTTATTGATCATCTAATACTTTACAACATCTGTATACCTATTTACCTTACAGATCCAAAGAACAAGAAGCTGTCACTCCAAAAGAGAGCTGACTTGACCACTTTGGACTTACAAATAAGTTTGTACAGTCAGGGAAAACATTGTCATCATCATCAACTGAACAACAACCTCCAACAACCCAGCACTACTAAAGATCAATGTCTGAACTACAAACCACACTTGACCCACGGTGGTGACTATCTCTGTCTTGCTTTTCTTTTCTATCACCCGTCTTCCCTTCCCCATCTCCCTAAGCAATTAGTATTTGTAATAAACTGGTTGGGCTAACATTTGTCCCATTGTGTCTTAATCTCGCCATTGGGTATACATACGCTAAAGGAACCTCCTCTCCCTCCTCTCCCTCCTATAAACTGGAGCAAGACACAGGGACACACAAGCAGTTTTGATATTTGTTTTTTCTGCAGACAAGTAACAATCTTTTTTTTCCTGTTTATGGTTGCCAGAGTATTTTTTCTGTTTTTAACATTGTTTGCAATGGAAGAAAAAAAAAAAAAGAAAAGCGGATGGAAAACAATAATTTCCATATTCATTATGATTAGTTTGTTTTTACAGAGTAGTCAATATAAATTTCCATCAGCTATCTGAATCTAGACTCAGGAGTTGTTCTATAGTTTTTACTTTATCAAGAAAACAGAATTAACTAAGAGTACTTTTGATTGGAAAGTGTTAAAATGTTTGTGGTTGGTTTGTTTTCTGTTTGTTTGTTTAATAATAGTAATGGTTTCCTTGTGAGTTCAATCTGATTTTTCCAGAGTTTGGTACAGATTCCTGTCTAACACAACACTTTCCTAGACTGGGAAAAATCATTATGCTGGTGATCAGTGTAATATGCCTTCCATTCACTTGTACAACTTTTACTGACACAGACCCACAGGAGGACAGAACAATGTTACTCACCATATCTGTGATCAATGAGCTAGCTACTTTTAGCACTGAAGGTGCCAGCTGAGTTATTTACAGTCTTTAAAGAGATATCTCATGCATAGAGAGAGACTTGTAGAAGTCTAAATCTTGGAAGTTCCAGAATCTCATTGTAAAACTCATTTTTATCACATAGTCCCTTAAATGCTCCAGACATATTCTTTGCCAAGGTGCTTGCTCCAATTTATAGGAGGGAGATGAGGTTCTTTTATATATGTATACCCAGCGTGAGATTAAGAAACAACAGTTCAAATGTTGGTCCAACCAGTTTATTACAAATCCTAGTCATTCAGGGACATGGGGAAGGGAAGACGGGAGATAGAAAAGATAGGAAATAGAAGCAAGGAGTCTTTATAGGAAGCAAGAGGGAGATAGTCACCACCATGGATCCAGTGTGGTTCGTAGTTAAGTCATTGATCTTCAGTAGTGGTAGGTCGTCAGGCGTTGTTCCGTTGATGATGACAACTTTTGGATGGCAGTAGAAACTTATTTATAAGTCCAAAGTGGTTGAGTCAGCTCTCCTTGGAGTGGCAGCTCCTGGCTCTGGGATCTCAGTAGAAACTCCTTTGTTCCCATCTTCTTGGCATTGCCAGCAGATAAGAGGGAGCAGGGATGCCCACCTGCATCCTGTTTTTCACAGGACATGATGCTATCATTCCCCAAATTTCCCATACCAAGCTGGAGCTATTTAGTCACAGGCCAGATCTTCCACCAGTAAACACTCCTGAGCACTCTTTTCCTGAGGCAAAGAGCTCTGGAGGAAGGTGCTTTCAAATGTCCACAGAGTGATGTTGATTGTCACACGGTAGCACCCATCACTTGCCTCCTCAATAAATCAGTCTTATCATCATTTTTTTTTCTGATTCAAGGAAAGCAGTTAAGTTCAAAAGACATCCAGTTTCGAAAGGCTTGTATCCTATTTCCATCTTCTGTGGGATTATTTCCAGATAAAATCAAGCATTCAGGTCACAGAAGCTGCCAAACAAATTCCACGAAACTGGTAGTGATCACTGAGAGTTTCTGCCTTGTTTGTTGGCAGTAATAGAAAAGAATAAAACCCCAAATGATCAGCACTGCATTTCTCATTAAATATCACTGCAATCCACACAAATGAATTAGAGAACATCTAAAGACTTAAGAATCAGCTGAAGAGCACTATACTAATATTGAAAATGTAAAAATATACCCATTTATTCATTAAAGCCTTTTCATTACAAAATAAAAATCTACTTTTTCAGTGCTCATTTTTAAATTAAATAATAAGCTTATATTACAGAGCTTTGAAATCATCTGAGTCACAACTGAAAAACTGGTTCTACTGGAGCTTAATCCACATTTCTACGCATTAATGCACTTTCTTTCTGAGATATGTCTAATTCACTCTGGTGAAAGTTTCTTTTTTCTAAAAATGGTTGCACAGCAGTGTATGGGCCAAAATGTCAAACCATAACATCTTTCTATTTCCCTGTGTAATCTAATTAGAAGCAATGCTATAATTACTTTTTCAATAACTGAGACCCTTTTCAAGTGCTTCTCGCAAAAGCTTTCAAAACAACCTCACCTTCAACAAGTCCTTTGCAGTTAACAATGTAACAGACAGTGTGTGTATGTGTTGTCAGACATCAGAATAAAAGCAATAAAAGAGGAACTACTATCTTGGAGAAGAAAATTGTGATGAACTTTTGCCAGCCCTGCTAAGCTAATGATGCTGGCTGAATGCAGGTTCCACATATACCTTATATAAAGCCAAAAGTGAAAAGGAGTCATTCCCACAACATGGATTGCACAGCCTATCAGTGTGTGGCTGAAATGTAAATGTAATTATTTCCTTACAATATTTTTATCCATATTAGTCTTGCACTTTCTTTAATATTCACAGTTTACAAACACTACTGAGCAATATGCTATCATTGCTCAATCTGCTCTGTGCAGCAGTCAGTACGAAGTTGCACTGGCCCAGACTCCTACTACTGTTCAGTTTACATTTAAAATAAGCTTAATTTTGAGTTCATTCAAATCCAAAATCCAAGGCAAATTTAGGAATTGCAAGTCTGCCTAGATATGAGAAAATAAAATCCACTGAATTTTACATCAATCAAGAACTGGTTGAGAATTTATAATAATAATAATGATTATTTATAATAAATGCAATTCTAGATCTGTCTCTGCTGATATTTTCATGCAAACTTCCATAGCTTTCACTCTTTAATTCGGTGCAAATGTTGATTTAAGTTTGTAGTAGAATAATTTAGAGCTGACTGTGATTCTGTGTCCCGAAGTTATTTTCATACATAGTTCATCTACTTGAGTTTAGTATTCTACATATAACCTAGCTGATGTGCCTCTAGCTATTTTATTCATGTGTAAACTTCTCAAGAACATAACAAAGATGACAGCAATTGCTTGTATTTCTGTACACTGCTTAGATATTTTTGCTTGATTAGTTTTCAGGAAACTGTGTCCTCTATTTTTCTCTCCATGTTTGTCTCTTTCGTCTTCTATCCTTTCTAGTTTTCTCTTCTATCTCTTTCAAAATGTGTATGTTAGTCCTTAAAATAACCTTAAAGTCTATGATGCAACTGTAGGATTTGAAGTCATTTACAAAGGAATGAATGCCGAGACATTTTCCCTGACCAAGTCTTATCTTCATCCAGTATCACTTTAATAACTCTCCCCTTTTTCTTTTCCTTGCTGTCATCTACATGTTGTAAAAGTGACTTCAGAAGAACTTTTCATATAATTAATTCATTACGGTGGTTTTTAATATGCAGCATAGCCAGTGCTCTCAGACCTATGATTTTTCTGGTTCCTGCATTTTATTTCTTAGTTCCTTTTACCTGTTTCACCATGATATTTAAATATATTTTTTTTAAAAATCCCCTTAAAATTAAATACCCATATGCTTTGTTTTATTAACATATCCTGTCCAGATTAGCTACTGAAGTAAATGGGAGTTTTAAGAGCTCAATCTTTGTAGAACTGTACCTAGAATTTACTGAAATGTTTCCTCTTCCTGTCCACATAACTTTTTGAATTTTCTTGGAAGATAAGTGTATGTTTAAAGTGTAAATATTTGCATAGATAATTTAACTTCAAAATTATTCCAGGATCTAAATAGCTGCTTTGAAGAGATCTCTTATTAATATCAGTATTTTTTTACACCTTACAACACATGAAATATTTATCCTACTGAAGGCAGTAGAATAAGGTGCTTTCAATTTGGTAAAGTTTATCAAAAAGCTCTGAGGCTTGTTGGACTAAACACCTGTTTTGGAGAAAATATCATTGCTCTACATATTCACATGTTAGAAAATTATAAGCACTTGTGCAAACCCTTAATTTATTTACAGGCTATATTTATTTCACTGAATCCTGCTTTTTTCCTCATATCAAACATACAAAGTACATAACAGATCAATGAGTAAACACAGAAAAATAGTATTCTTCTGATCCCTTTCTTTAGTAGTATATATTTATATGATTAAAAAAAATTCAGTTCACATACTGAGGAATTCTGAGACTGCTAATATTTCTCATTTTGCTGTCTTTGTATGAGTATTTTCTTATATATGACATACATGGAATTTTAAATAATTTTATATTGTTCAGAAAGATGAGGAGACATTTTATATGACCCATGAAGTCCTCCTTATTATTGCAGCCAAATCTATTTTTATTTATCTTGGGCAAAATTGTCATGTTTAACATAATCATATAATTATAAAATCACAAGGTTGGAAAAGACCTCCAAGAGCATCCAGTCCAACCATCCACCTACCACCAATATTTCTCCACTAAACCATGTCTCTCGGTAAAACAAACAGAAAATTTTACTACCATTAGCACTTTTTTTCTTTTCTTAAATGTCAATAGAAATGCTGTTTACAGTGGTGTTTGGAGATCAATTTTGATGTCATTTACCATGTTTTCCACTTTCTGTTGGTGTTCTTCAGCAGGTTCTCTGTCTACCATAACATATGTTCTCACATCAAAGCCAGACAGGAGGTATACTTGATGATTCATCTGCAACGTTATTTTTTTTAAAGCAATGGACTAAATCTAAATACCTGAAGCTCTAATCTTCATCATTTATCAAATGTTTTGCTTGACATCAAAAGGGAAGCTAAGCAGTTGTCTACATACTCAGCATGGAATCTGCCCCCTAATTGCTGTCTTTACTTACAGAGTAAATGTTTTAAAAATATAGTTTCAAGTTTTGAGGTATTTTATTTCCTGCATTTTGCAGACAAAGTCTTTCCAATGTTCCTAATGAGTTTCATATGCATATTGATCAGAGGTTTGTATACCCATGGTTACTGTGATCCAAAACATAAACTGGCCAAAGATTTATTCACAGACCATTAATCAGAAATTAGAAATGAAGAGAATTCTCTCTGCCACATGACAGCAATGGATTTTTATTGGCTACTCTTCAGCTAATGGTAGGATTATAGTACTCTTGATGCAGATCACCTATCCATCTGGCTAGATGCTTTCTTGGTGTCTTATAAGTTATTTGACGGCAGTTTTGATGTTCTCAACTGAGAAAAGGGTATGTAGTCATATCTCAACATTTGAAGTTGACAATTTAGTTGTTACTGGCTTATCTGGGTAGAGAATAGACAAAAAAAAAAGCAAACAAACAACACATGCACCCCTCCCTCCCCAGATAAAAGCCACCAATTTTTATTTTGCTTGTTATTATCTTTCAGATTTAATTCATTTTTTTACCCTACAGGTTCAGCTAAACTTATTTCATAAGGGTATACTAGTGAAGAACTAGTTGTTCCTGTCTCAAATGCGATTATTAAGTAATATTTTGTTATTAATACTTTATTTGAATGTTCAAATGTATATGTTAAATTCACAGGGAGAAATTGTGACCGATGTAGTGAGATATGCTTTAGTGTTATTGCAACACTGAAGGCTTTTTGCAGAAAAAAAATCCTTCCTTGTAAGAATAGCATTTGTCATCATCATAACTCTTTTTACTTTCTAGTGTCTCTGGATGCTTCTTGCCATCCAGACAGGCTTTCAACTTCACATACTATCTTGAAGTATGCATTCATACTTCTTCTCTGATAATAATATACAAACAACAGCAGATGTATAAAATGCATGGCCATATTTCGGCTCAGGGACACACCTGGTCATATGTAGGATTCTATGACTCATGATAAAGGGCATTATGTCAACTGATGAAAGTAAGCACTAAGTGCTTTTTTATGTAATCTTTTTCTGAAACAAAAACAGTATTCTTTATTTTATTCTGGATTCTGAGCCTAAAAAGAGAAGTTAAAATTGTCATCAGAAAATAATTAATTTTTTCTAAGTTGGTTATTTGTGGTCCTTCAGGCCTACTTAGTGTCAAACTAAGTATTGCACAAAATCAGCTAAATAACAGCTTTCTACTTTACACTTGGTTTCAGTTGAGCTTTCTTTCCATGGCACATAAAGCAACTTAATTTCCTTTTTTGAATTGGATGAGGAAAGAATTCAGCTTTCATCTCCTTAAGAATGTAAGGATATACTAATTCCCATCTTATTCTAGTTTATCCTCCACTGATTCCTTGTTCAATCTTTTTCCCTTTCAGAAAAACTGTATTGTCACTAAAAGACAAACAAAACAAGCAAAGAAATGAAAAAGACTCTTCCTTTGTCATTGTCTTCCAGTAATTTGTCCTGTCAGCATTTTTCCCACACCCAGTTCAGAACCAGACATGACAGATAGTTTGTGCAGAAAAAGTGTCATACCTCTAGTATTAATCCAAGCACTTTCAACCTGCATAATTTGCCTTATTTTCAGGACATACATAAAACAGGAATCCTCTTGGCTGCAATGAATTGATCCTCAATTACTGTTCTAATGCAAAAGTTTTTCTACTTGCTTTAAAAAAGTTCTCATTATTTATCATCCAGACAGTTTGACAGATTGCCTCGAACAATGATACCTTGCAGTCCTTTCCATGGCATTGTGGCAGTTGCCATTGGTCCGCTTATTCCTACAAACTCCCAGTTCTTACATAGGGATTCATATTATAAATACAATAAATAAATAATTCATATAATAAAGAAAATAGTGTAGTCAAGATATTACAGCATAAAAACTACACTCACATCTCAACGATTTTGAAACAGTTTACAACCAGCAATTTACCAGTGTCCTTCTCTTGCAGGATAGGAGACCTCGGAATCTCAGAAATTCTTCTAGTCTATCCCTTCCCTTAAAATTAGAAGAAAGGCACCCTGTACAATGCAGATTGGACATATATCTGCTCTTCTTAAAATCTTACTGAGAAGATTCCCAGTCAAAATACATTCCCATTTACCTATCTTTACTGTTGCAAACCGTTGCTTGTGTAAAACTCAAATCACTCCAGATGCTCTTTAAGGCTGTTATCACACGTTCTTCCATCACCTGTGAACAAGGAGCATTCTTTCCCATTTGTTGTTCATATATTTAGAGACCAAACATGCACAGTTTTTGGCTCTTCAGATTAAATATCCTTATTCTATTTTCTGCTCAGTAGGATGTTTTTGTTTAGTTTTGTTCTATTTTTCAGCACAACACATTATATTTCTATGTTGCTAAAAGCCTTATACTGCCAACTTTAAGAATATCTCTGTAGGCTTGTTTTTGTTGTTGATGATTTTAATTAGAAATGTTTCCACTATGGCACCTAGTTGGAACATCTTAGCTTAGCTTGGCTAAATTTCTTTCTACTTGTCCCCTTTTTAATGTATATGCCTATCATTATACTACTATTAATAATCATGGATGTAATTGTTCTATTACAAACATTAGCAAGATGCCAGCTGTAATGTGCTCTATTTTAGTCTGATATTGTACTTAGACCTTAGATCCTGTTCTGAATAACTCTTACTATAAAGAAATTTTTCTGAGTATTTAAATTAGGGAACACAAAGACAGGCAGAAAATATTATTTAAAAACTGAAAAAAAAATTACTTTTTGAAGTTCTGCAATGTTTTGTAGCATAAAAGGGACAAGACAAGGCTATCACTGATTAACTAATTAATACTGAGAATCGTACTGAGTTATATCAGAATTTGGGCAAACTTTGGCTTAGTAAATTTAAGAGATGAAGTAGATAAAGCCAAATAGTGTTTTAAATCATTCTCTTAAGTAAATAAGATTGATTAGTGGAAGCATACGATGCCACTGTTACTAAAAATCAGCAATATTTACATCTCAAATTATAAAAAATTGAAGAAAAGTTCTGAGATTGATGTGTATACAATTTCAGTTTTAATAAACCCAGAGAATCACAAATTTAAAAGAAGCTAGATGTAAAAGTAGCTCAAAATAAAGTGGAAATGAGTTCTACATAACATTCCACTTATATGTTCTTAAAACTCTCCCTTAGCTTTACACTTATACCAATTTCAGTCATGGTATAACAGCTGCTTAAATAAAATTTGAAGTCAGTGGATGTCAAAGAGCATCTGATACATTTCATAGAACCATAGAATCATAGAATGGCCTGGGTTGAAAAGGACCACAATGATCATCTAGTTTCAACCCCCCTGCTATGTGCAGGGTCGCCAACCACTAAACTAGGCTGCCCAGAGCCACATCCAGCTTGGCCTTGAATGTCTCCAGGGATGGGGCATCCACAACCTCCTTGGGCAACCTGTTCCAGTGTGTCACCACTCTCTGTGTGAAGAGATATCCCTTTAAAATGAAATGTGCAAAGAATATGCGTGTATATTTGGTTTATGAATGAATTATTGTATACTCAAAATTAACACAAGTATGCTTAAAAATTACATCTCATCTGCAGAATGCAATCCTTGAAACTGAATGTCTGGCTAAAACAAATTATGCAATCCATTAGAGAACTGAGTTGATTTCAAATATTTTTTTCTCCCACCTGAATGCTCTTTTGGGACTGTAACAATCTCTTTATGATATCCATGAATCTCACTGCTTAAAATACACTATCTAGCTTATCTTCTTCAAGAATATAATATGAAAGCTGTGTGTGGAAATGGAAAAGACAGTTGGCCTTATACCTCCAGACTCCAACATAGCAGAGTGGCATTTTAGTTGACAGGAACAGGTGAAGGAATTCACAGTGGAAGCATTCAGCAACTCTTCTCTATCATGTCTTATTTTCATCTATTGTTCCATGGCTGTTTCAAATCCTCTGAAAATTTGCTTTAAAAAAAAAAAGTGTTTATTTAAATGTACAGCATTTAATTGAGTCACGAATGAAAAAGGAGTCGAATGGTACATTGGCTATCTGCTACCTTAAAGATCCTATTCCAAAAATATTGTTTTCATATTAATTTTTAAATCATGACTGAAAGAACATAATTTATTGGCTATTTTGAAGACCATTCAGTGTGTGATTTTTACTAGCATAACACATAAACGGGTTTAATTCATTGGTTCAGCCCTGTGCCATTTGGACAACAGTAGCCATAATTCAGCTATAAAAGGTTTTTAAATATTGAATTCATATTTGAATAACTTTCTGAATTGTATCTTTAATTTCATATACAAATATGCTATCAGCGAACCTGTGCAAGCAATCATTTTTTCTATTCATCACAAAAGCAATGAACCTTTCTTGTTTAACCATGTCTGGGAGTACTAGGCACAGCTGAAGAGAAGTTCCAGCACATAGAAAGTGGGTTAGAAAATAAACTTTGTAAAATGACAACAGATATATGGTAAACACAGAGCAATGAACATCACCGATCATAGGCAAACTTTTTCTCCATAAAGTAAGTATTTACATTTCATTGTTCTGTAGGTAGGTTTAATTTTGTGTATATATAAAACAGAGATGGAAATATGGATAACAAATAATTAGAATTATAATTCTTTGTCTATTTCAGTTATAGGTTAATCAGCCAAAATATAGGTATGAAACATTAGTATGTGATCATGAAAATGCAAATGAAATCCTAGAAAAGTGTTACTGTTTGAGATAACGAAGAATTAGTGCAATTAGACAAGACACTGGTAAGACTTCCTTTGGAATACTGCATACACTGTTCTGATAGCCTGTGTTTAAGAAAGATTAATTAAACTGCAATGCTTGCAGAGAAGGGCTGCTAAGATGATCCAGGGAAAAAAAGAGCTTATCTTGTAAGAGGAGACTAAAATAACTTAATGGAGTCTGATAGGGTATATCATTGCTCTCTATAAATACTTCAGAGGTAGATAAATGCTAAAGAAGGAGAAAGCTATTTAAACTAAAAGACAAGGTTGACACAAGAACAAATGGGTATAAATGGGAAAATTTAGGCTGAAAATTAGAAGAGTGAGTGAGGTTCTGGAAGGTCTTACAGAACAAATCTAACTAGTTTAAAAGTGAGACAGGACAAGTTCAGGAACATATTATAAGATATGTTTGCATAAGAACTTGGTACGATGGCTAAGAAAATCTTTTCCACTCTGTATTTACAGCATCTCACTATGACCACCTTCCTCATTAAGAACTCACTAAATATATTATCATTTGATTGGTACAGGATAAAAGACAGTCACTCACAAACAGTGAGGTTTTTGGTTGTTCAAAAAGCAACATATTTCAAACTCAAAATTAATGTTAAACAGAAAACCCAGAGTTGGCTTTATGTAGAGCCAGCATTTTCTCTGAACTCTTTCCCTTCAGGAAGGGGAAAAAAAAAAAAAAAAAAAAAAAAAAAAACCAGAACAGAAGAGAAAGAATTGGTTTATGAGACGTACATTCTTAGTATTTGTGTTGACAGAGAATAGTTTAATACTGGAAATGCTGAGGGCAGATGAAGGGGAACTATGAGCCAGAAAAATTCTTTCATTTAGGGAAAATTTTATGGAGAAAAACAGCAAGAGACTGAACTAGCAGTGTGGGCTGCAGAGTCAGTAAAACAGAAATCTCCAACCGCTATAGAGTTTCTTCCCCCTATTCTAACTTGTTATTGGTTTCAGCTCTTTTCCATACATCTTTTACCATCTTTTTTCTTAGTTTGCCTAGACAAATTAGTAGGCTGGGCAATCAGAAACCACATGAAGTTTAACAAGGGAAAGTGCAGGATTCTGCAACAGCAGAATGGGCACGGTATGGGGCAACCCTGTAAATATGTACAGAGTGAGGGACAAGAGGCTGGAGAGCAGCTCCGTGGAAATGGCATGGAATCTTGGTTGGCAGCAAGTTGAACGTGAGTCAACAGTGTATCCAGGCAGCCAGGAAGGCCAAATGTTATCCTGGGTGCATCAAGCACAGCCCTGCTAGCCAGGCAAAGGAAGTGATTGTCCCTTCTAGCCAGGCAAGGGAAGTCATTGTCCAACTCTGCATAACACTGGTGCTTCCTCACCTTTAGTACTGCACACAGTTTTGAGTGTCATAGTACAAAAAGAATATGAAACTATTAAAGGGCGTCCAGAGGAGGGGTATAAAAATTATGATGGGGGTAGAGGGGAAGACATATGAGAAGTGGCTGCAGTCACTTAGTTTGTTCAGCCCAGAGAAGAAGAGAGTGAGGGAAGAGCTCATCATGGCCTGCGGCTTCCCCACAAGGGGAGCAGAGGGGCAGGCCCTGACCTTCTCTCTGTGATGACAGTGACAGAACCATGGCATTGAGCTGCACAGGTTGGATATCAGGAAAAGGTGATCTACAAGTCCATCTGGAAGCCAAAATATAATAACTTACTTTTGCGTAGCTGAACCCATTAGTAAAGCCTCACTGTACCATAGTGGATACCATATAAAACTACCAATTTAAATCCTAACAGATAGCATACAGAAATAGAAGACTGGCCACTAGTAATTAGATTTTTTAGTCTCCAGTCAGTCCATTCTAACTCAATTCAGTATTCATAAATGGACTTCTGGAAGAAAACAAGAAAAGTGCAAGTATATGGAATTCTATGATTCTATGATATATGATCTTTCCTTTGAGTACTCTCCTGGTCACTCTCATGTCTTTCAGTTCAGAGACCTTCCTGAGCTGCGATTTGTCTTTACCAGATACTTTCCCAATTTTCCTATGATCAACATGCACTTTTTCTACACGTGCTATCCTGCGACATGGAGTACCAGAGGTCTATGTTCTGTCAGTATTCTTTCTGTGACTCCTGTAAAGTTTTTTTATAACCCATACAATTTTTACAAAAATAGGCTATTTTTCTGCTTCATGCCAGTCATGATTTTACAGACCTCCATTACTAGACCTCCATTACATTATGAAGGAATGTCCCTTTTTGATACTGATGAGTTCTGCATGCCTAACTTTTCCTTTCAGATTGGTTGCATGTTCTTAATCATTGCTGCCCTTCTTTGCATCATTTCATTTTGAGTTGAGGGAATCAGAATTACATAGGGCATTTGAAGTGTGAATGCATAATGGATTTATACAACGGTATAAGAAACTTTTCTGCTTTACTCTTCATATCTTTACTAGTAATTGCTAATATTTAATGTATTTTTGATGAATAATATACACAGAAGTGTAATTTTTATGAAAATACCTGTCATAGCTTCAAAATTTTTCTGTCTATAGTGGTCAAAGCAGAATATGCAATTTACGTCAAACTAGACATAAGTAGACTTCTTCCCAGTGTGCATTATTTACATCTTTCTACACTGAGTTTCAATATTGACCCTTCAATATCTCATTATTGACCCTTCACTTAATCTTGAAGGACTATTCTGTAAGTTTTCTCAGTTATACTTCACTTCTAAAGAGAAAAAAATGCATTATTATTGTTGAATGTTCTTTATTTCACTACCTTCACCTTTTTCAGATCTTTTTTCTATGCTGAGCAGTACAACTCCTCATACTGACCCCTACAGAACTCCCCGGTTCACTCAACCACAGAAATGACTGTAAATCTGCATATCATTACCCCTTATTTTTCATTGTTCAGCCAATTTGTTATGCATAGGAAAGGGTTCTTCCACTTTATGTCACTTTTGCTTAATTTCCAAAGCCTTTTCCCTCATTTACAAAGATAAGGGAATTTGTAAAAGTTTTCTGATATTCAGAAAAACTACAGTAACACTTATACATTGGCTGACTCCTTGACACCAATACAGAAGATTCCTTTAGATCTGTAGAACACAATTGTACCTCCATCCATTTTTCTGAAGGAGAATAAGAAGCAAGTGATTTTTATGTTTATTCTCATGAAGTCGCACCTTGCAAAGTTTTTATTGTCAGTATTCCTTCCCAAGTCTTAGCATCATTATTTAGTATTTTGGAAAATTAATCATTCAATTACATCCACATGTTCACATTATAAATATTACTTTATTAATAGGTAATTTCATCATCCTGCTCATCAGAATGTGCTGAAGTAAATTAGACCAGAATTTATTTTAACATTTTGTCCCCACATAGTCTTCAGCTCTGCTCTGGTCAAGAATAAGGAGCATTGCGAGTTCTTTGTTATTATTCTTTTAATAGAAGTATTCAATCTCTATTGTAATCTGTCATTTCTAATTAGCATGAAATCAAAGTTTAAAAAATATATATAAAACTAAAGTTGAGTGCCTCTATTTCATTATGATGAACTATCCTATCTTCAATAAACACTGTTCATAAACTCATACAGGATAGTATGCTAAATTAACTACATCAGAAAGTCACTTTAGGATAAGAATGCATTAAAGACAGTTACAACTTAGTATGAGAGAATGCACTATTCATTTCAAAAGCTGTGGAGAAAGCCTCCCTTGATCAAAACTCTGTTTACCTGAGGAAAGCATAATTTAATTATCCATCTTCCTGACAGAAGGCATCCTTGACTCAGAGTGTAGATATTAGCATATAGGAAATGTATTTTTTCACTTAATCTAACAGCCCAATATCAAAGTGACTTTGCCCTGTAAATGAGCAGTCAAAAGGAAACAAAACAAAACAAAACAACAACAACAAAAAAACCAACAAGCAAACAGGCAAGTATGGCCTATTTCCACTGTGCTGAAGTGCAGTACTTCCCCTTTGTAATGTATTGTTTCCAGTATGTACTAGCATTGTCTGATGTGTCGAACAACTTATTCTGTTTTGGTCCAAGAAAATTTCTTCTTTGCTGCTTCAGGCAGTTATTTATCCCAACACTTGGTAGCCATAGCCACTACTGCAGTGAGCAGCAAACTACTGCTCACTGTTCTGACTTTGGAAAGTGGCTGAGCTATTTCCTGGTTATTTATGGCCAGTCCTCAAGTCTGCTCAAACTGTAGCTGAAGGAGCAGGAATGAATCATTTAGGGACAGCCTTCCCTCAACAGATATCCTATCAAATCTTTCACTGATCACAATGTGGGGATGTTATTGAGATGAGCAGTATAAGAAAATGCAGCAAGAAAAGTTTTGCAATAGTCATAATAATGAGTTTGGTAGGAGGGAGGGAGGGAGGGAAGGAAGGAAGGAAGGAAGGAAGGAAGGAAGGAAGGAAGGAAGGAAGGAAGGAAGGAAGGAAGGAAGGAAGGAAGGAAGGAAGGAAGGAAAGGGAAAAAGTCGATGTATTTCTTCTGAGATCTCTGCTGAAAACAAAAAATATCCTTAAACTTAAGTATACAGTATAAAAAAGTAGAACTTTACTGCTTTTCTTTGAGTGTGTCTATGTCGGGATTACTCTTCTTTTGCCTTTATTAGCAGAACAGTTTCTAAACAAAAGGTTTTTATGCCATAATTTCTGATGTTTTGAATACTAAAGAGCCAGCTTACTATTCAAATTGGATTCTTATCAGTAGAAATCATGAGCTACTTTTGTTGTCTGGCAGCATTCATGAAAGCTTAGAGGTGCACACATGCCATGCAGATGACAATATTCTCTCACTGTATAGTAGCCTCTGGATGTAAAGTGGCACAGCTACAGAAAAGAGCATTTGGTCCACCTGCAAAGGGAGTAATTTCATATAGTCTGTGGGTATTGCCAAGATATATTTCATGTTTAGAATGCCAAAATATATCTGAATGTCAATGAACAAGTGTTTATGTAGTTCAAATAGTTGATATTTTGGTCAAAGATTATAACATAAATTTATAAGAAAGCTAGTGCAATCTTTACATTTAATTCAATATGGGATGGCTTTAAAAATATTGGAAATAATGAATATTATTAGATTACATCAACTGTAGACAAATCTGATAAAATATGGGTAAAAACTGTAGCTGTATAATTCTCATTACATTTGATGAAGAGAGAAATGTAACACAATGTCATTTGCAGATTTTCTTTTTAATGTGGATATTGTTTGTGCAAAATTGGTCAATATTTTATTTTTGCTTGCTCAGCATGTGAAGAAGATAGTTTTGCCTATTTAAGTTTCCCTGGAAATACCACCAGAATCAGAATCCCTTGCTTTTTATAAAAAAAGACCTTTATTCACTTCAGTCTCCATAATGAAAATTTGTTTAAGGAGGTGATCCAGAAAACATAAATAAGATGTCATTTTGTGCAAATGCAGCATTTACACTTCCAGCATAATATAAGCATCAACTGTAGTAGACATATTTTAATATAATTCTAATATCTTCTAAACATTTTTTGCAAGAATGTTAGACTTTTTGTAACCCTTCCATTCTGACACAGAGCAAGATGGAATATTCTGGGTGAAAATTAAGGTTGAAAAATACAGATTGCATTTAAACAGCAAAACTATCCTGATTATGAATATTGACTAGAAATAATGATATACAAGTACAAAAGAAGTGTCCAGTAATTAAATATGCATGGCAAGACGGACAAAGATTGAATTTTAAGGGCAGTAAAAGACAGTGCATAGTCTAATCCTTATTATATCCTGTCTTTGCTTTTTCTTTTTTATATTGTTTTTCCAATTTGAAAATACGTTTTCCTGCTGGCAAAATAACAGATTTAGCTGTAGATTGCCAATGCAGTGGCAAAATCTGACAGCTCAGTCAACATAGCCTCATTAAAGTTAACTTCCTGTGGTTTGCGAAGATTGAATTATTTTATTTTAGGCAAACCACTAATCACAATTAGAAAATTTCATAATATTCAAATACCTAGTTATGTCCATCTTGCTTCATGTCTCTTTCTTATACTGCAATAGCTGAGGACAACTTTTGTATTGAGCTCTGAGAACCTGATGTTCTAAATTTTTTTCTGTGTGTAAGAGAGTGAGATGGACAGACAAGCAGACAGACGCACTGCAAGCTGTGGTCCTAGTATGACTCATATTTCTGTTATTCTGAAAGGATGAAGTAAATATCTGGAAATTACCTATAATCCAGAATCACTGCATATTTCTGAGGCTATTACATCACAGTTAAGTTCCATCATAAATATTGTAACTCCTTTTACTGCTTTCATGTTATTTAAACCTCTATCACCTTCCACTCTTTACTGCAAAGATGAAATTTTCAGCAAGGAGGCCAAATAGGATCTTTCAGAGTAAGCCATCTGTAACCTTATTACTGCTGATAGTGCATTTATTGTGCATGTGTGTTATAAAAGGGCAGTCGTTTAATAAAGTGTCTGGTTACACAGAAGGTCAAATTCCAAAACTAAAAACACATGCCATATTCATTTACTTAATTTACTGGAAAAATTTATTGCATAATCCTTCCTCTTAATTACCTTAAGGGTCTCATTTCATATACAAATACCCAAAGAAATTGTCCTGTCTTGCATGTCATTGTTACACTGAGGTGATATAGTAATGACCTTAGCAGTGTTGAGGTAGATGCCTTTCCAAATGAATCGACTTTGCGACAGATGGTCTAATGTAAAAGAATGAAGTTGCTATTAAAGTCAGTTTTAGACTAAGAGTTTTATTAAGTAGAGCTCATAAAGTTGGGTTTATTGGAGGTGAACATCTGGGTCACTAGCAGGTAGTATCAACCAAGAGAGAATGGAAGAAATTACTATTCAGTCCCTACAAAAAAAATGACTGTGCAATGTCAAGGGAATGTCCATATTCAGAACTGGAGTAAAGATGGCTGGAAAAAGAAATTATGTACATTTTTACAGGAGTTAAGCAATCATTCTGTTATCTTTCTTCAAATAATGTTTGCATATTGACTAACTGTGGATTAGATTCAGCATAGGATGAGGAAGATATCCTGGGGAAAAAAAAAGGAGGAAAAAGAACTTATTTGAGATAGGGTCTATGTAAATAATGAAATGTGTTAATATTGTTATTAGAATTTTTTTAGAGTCCCTTTTCAAAGTTTTATTTCATTACTGTAATAATTTCTGTCTGTTTGGTCCAGCAACTGTAAGATTTAGAAAATGCCAAGTATTTTTCTCCAGTGACTATGTCAGAATACATTATATTTTGCATACTAACTAGTAGTTCTGAACTTTCTTCTGCAATTGTTTTGCTAATAGAACATGAAAAAAGACAGTCTGTAATTGCAGTTATGGTGTATGCTCAATTCTCATTTAAGCTGTCTCAGAAAAGGGAAAAAAAATACTTCAAGATAAGAATGTAAAATGTCAATTCAAGAAATAGGGCAGCAACATTTTTATTACCTAGCTCAAGCGAAGACTAAAGAAATCATAAAATATGGTATACAGTCCATAGCAATTGTACATAAAGATACTGTGTCAAAACATGCTCTATATTCATGCAGCAGGGCTTGATTTTCTTATCGCTCTACCTTCATTTTGCCATCAATGATGACACTGTACTCTGTTACATGTTTTGTAAGAAATAACCCCTTTGCCAGGGTGAAATTGTGAAAGCAGTAAAGAGCACTTTTAGTATCAGATATATTCTGTCTTATATTTACCAGATTACAAACACACAGTCCAGTGTTACTGTGAATTCAAATTGAGGTGCATTCAAAGCGTGTTCCTGGCTGGGCTGCTTAAGTGCTTTAAGGGTTTATTTGGCAAGTAACCATTTTTACAAACAATGCCACCTAGGTAGAGAAGAGGTGGGTGAGGGGTAGTCAGCAGATAAACACAGTGAGTGTGCATTTATTGTAATTTTTGTAGCTCAGTAAGATAACTTTTCTAAGTGGAATGCACAAGACAGCTTCAGCTGCAGAATCACCTTTAAGTACAATAAATCTCCCTTTTTTTCAGGTATGCCAGAGGAATTAAAATCTTCAAATTGAAATATTCCTTTTTGTCCCATTAAAATGCAGAGTTTGCATCATTTTTGTTGTTGTTGAATTTGGTATCTCTTGTTTATTGGTGCAGTCATTTAGTACGGTCTTATCATCTCACTTTGGCATATCTACATTCCCAGAGGCCCGTTCAGTGATTTTATTTCTATTTTATTCCTTGTTTAAGAAGACATCATCTTTGAAAACTAACTAAGGTCATTCCTTTGCTGCTTCAGAATCAATTATAAGTACAGCTATAGTGTCACAGTGTAATTCAGAGAGCTATAGAGGAAGTCATTATCAAGATGTTTTTTGTGAATATATTCTCCAATAGAAAAACAGGGTTTAGTTTGATTCCTTTTGCCTTAACTTTAAGCAAAAGCTCTGTAGCCTGAATAGTGGAGCTTTTATTCTTTCTTGTGCACACTGTAACTACATCATTCAGTATGTGGTAGAAAAATAGAAGACAGCTGGACGTGTTTATTAAGTTTAACCTTCCAGTTGGTACAGAAAAGAAATAAGACATTCTGCCTTCTTGCAGATAGATAGATGTTTGGGTTTTGTTTTGATTTCTAAATTGACTGAATTTGTCCAACTGAGTGGAAAATAAGTGAGAGAGAGAATGGATGTCTTTCTCAAAAGCAAAACACTCCCTGGGGCTGTGACAGATAGAATTTTGGGCTAAACATTGGAGAATATCTAGAAATTCAGGTAAGACTCTGTATATACTTAATTAGGAGATTTTCACTATTTCATCCCCTAGTGAATTCTAATCTGGCCATTTCTTAAAAGAATGTTTCTCAATGCATCTGACAATTGCAAGACTGACTGATCAATTCCTAATGAAGTAGTTGATAAACCAAGATTCAGGTATCATATGAAAAGTTTAGAAAAGATTTTAGTGGTGATAAAATCCATGAAATGAAATCAAGCAGAATATTTTTTTTTCTCCTCAAACAGAATTTAGAGCAGTGACATTTTTTTTTTAGCACAGCTTTAAAATGGGATGTTTGATTATCCTGATTTTCTATTTCTCTAGGAGATGTTTTTAGGAACCCAAACTGATAGTGTATTTTATTTTTTTAAAGAAAAAGTCCTGGAACTGCAAATTTCACACTTGTACTTTCCAGTTAATTTCAGTACTGTTGCTTTTTCCTAGTCCTTACATATAGCACAGTTAGTCTTTTATAGATGGTTGGAAGGCATAAGGAAAGGTTTTGTGGTCCATGGTGTGTGGTACTATGCTGAGTATATGTCCTGTGAATGCAGAGCAATTTTGTTCGTGTAAGAGTTCATGATCTACACTTGTTCATCTCTTTATTCACAATGCTCTCAGAGCACATTCATATAAATCGACAATGTGGCTGATCAAAATCTGGTGACAGAAATTATCACTGAATGGTTTCACAGTCTGTAGTCACAAACAAATAGCTGCATTAACTGGAACAGGTGGAAGCATGAAAAAATAAATCTTAAATTACCAAACAATGAAAGCCTTTCTTTTTCTTATTAATCTG
Organism: Pavo muticus; assembly: GCA_016647715.1. NCBI lineage: Eukaryota > Metazoa > Chordata > Aves > Galliformes > Phasianidae > Pavo > Pavo muticus. Next base: position 122,518 of record JACDJE010000534.1, on the reverse strand, counting down.
GATTTTCCCTAGGCATTATTTTCGCATGTTGTATTGTACCAGTTTTCATTTACATTGAGGAATACATCACCTCAGTGATAATATTGGCTTCTATTGAAAATTTTTTTGAATCATTTTATTTTTTTCAGGAATTAGTTTGGGTGCTGGCCACACTGATTAATACAGTTTTTAAATGCAGTGCTAGTGCTTGTCACTGATTAATTCAAGCATAGCATAGTCATAGTACTTCAGATTTTTCAAAATAAAAATTATCCAGTTCTAAAGAAACTAATTGAAAATGTAGGATTGTTTGAGGAAATAAAATGATAATCAGTGGAAAAAGTCTTATTTATTCATTTTTTAATTTCTATTCTCAACAATCATCTGTTTCCATTGCTATTTCTACTCCGTGTTTGAATGATTAAGAACACAGAGGATTTCCTTAGCTTACTAATTTTATATTCTTCCTCCAAATTATCATAAAATCATAACATCATGGAGTGGTTTGTGTTGGAAGGTGTCCTTAAAGACAACCTAGTTCCAAACTCCCTGCCATGGGCAGCGGCACTTTACAGTAGATCAAATTGTTGAAAGCCTCATCCAACCTGGCCTTGAACACCTCCAGGGATGGGTCAACCACAGCTTCTCTGAGCAGCTGTGCCTGTGCCTCACCACCCTCTAGGTAATGCTGTCAGTCTGTAAGAATGTAAAATGTTGTCGGTGCATCAGCCAGTATAATTAAATGTTATGATCATTTGGTAACACCTGACTGAGAAATTCAAAGGATCCTTTTTCCTGTCAGCCATCACTGCATCCCCTGAGTTTATCCAGTACATTACCAGGAAAAATTAAGTCACAGACTTAAACGCAAGGAGATCTTACAAAATCTGTGGAACATCTACACATCAAGAATTTTTGTTGTTGATGTTCAATATTGATTTATCCTGACTAAAGGTGACATCCTTGCCAAAGGATGTCACCTTTGACTTCCAACTGTAACTGCTGAAGGGGTAAACGGTTATTCTTATGAAGAAATTTACTTTGTGAAATTCCTGGTTCCTGCTTTCTGACTGTATTTGATTCATGCTTTTTGTTGTGCTCAGCAATTCTTCTTTTGTGTTTATGGTGTCAAATAAACTGGCCACACCATTCATTGCCAGACATAGAGATGACAGTCATTTTAATTTTCTCTTCTTTTCCTTCTTCCTCTCTCAGTCTTCACTCTTCAGTTATTTTCCTTTTATTTTTATATTAGCTCTTCTATTGATATTATGTTATTATACTTTTAATTTCATATCAGTTTGTAAGAAAACATCCAAGATTGATTAACTAAAGAAGTTTTATAGTCAATACACCTGCACGGAGTATGTTGCTGTTTGCAGGACACTCCCAGTACTTAGTTGGAGGTTTGCCTTCCCCAGAGTCACCGTAACTGCGTAGTTTATTGAAATATACTAGTTTATTTCATATACTAGTGGCATTCATATTTCTATACACATATCATAGTCTCAGTTTGCTATGTTTTATTTTTCCCTTTTGATTGGTAGGACTTCAGTTGAGGAGGAGTTCTGCACATTTTGTATTCAGGAAACAACAAGAAGAACCACTGTTACTGACAGAATGCATTTGAAAGCAAAGAATAAAATCATAAATTGAGTTGGTCTTGGGAATGACTAATGCAGAGGTGGCCAGGATAGAGTTTATGCATTTTAAGAGATCATGGGGCACAACTGAGATTGTGGAATTACATCTAGTGGTGCAAAGCGACAAACACTGAGAAAAAAAATTACATACAAATTGTAAAGAAAAATGTAGGTAAATATTAGAAGGACATTTTTTAATGTCACCTTCCCTGGATACTGTGCTTTAAAATGTTTTGATCAGAAAATTCTGAGATAGGAATGAGAAAATATGTTCCAGGAAGAAGTTTGGAATTCATGTGGTTACAGGCTTCTCCTTCTGCACTTTTGGTTTTCATAGTCTACAGCCCAGCGTCCTATTTGCATCTCACCTTTAACCAAGGCATCTGAAAAACATGTTTATTGCATGTTTATTACAGGCAGAATCCCATAGTCATCATTCAAGAATAGTTTTCACTGTCACATAACTTGCTGCTTTCCATCACAATTTCCTCTGCAAGATTTTCAGAAAGCTTGAAAAAGCATGAAGAGGAAATACTCTGACAGTTCTCATTACACACTGTGGCTTTCCATCATAGAGTAATAAGAATCATAGAATGGCTTAGGTTGGAAAAGACCTTAAAAATCACCTACTTACAACCCCCTGTCAAGGACAGAGTTGCATTCCACCAGGACTCCATTCAATCTGTCCTTGAACATGTCCAGGAATGGGACATCCACAGCTTCTTTGGACAATATGTTCCAGTGTCTCACCATCCTCTGAGCAAAGAATTTCTTCCTAACATTTAACTTAAACTTCCCCTTTTTTAGTTTGAAACTATTCCCTTATGTCCTATCTCTATCAGACCACATAAAAATTCAGTCCCTCTCCTGCTTATACACTCCTTTCAAGAACTCAAAGGCCTCAGTGAGTCCCCCCATCATACATCTGACAGCTCCTGAGTTCTACCATTCTGAGGAATGATAATTAACTCATTTAGAGGCAAGTCCTGCTTCTACTAGACACAGTGCAAAAGCTTTTTAAAGCAAAGCAAAGGCTGAAATGGAGACTTAGAAGACTTCAAAGCAAGAAAAATTTTACAGTGTGTATTTAATTATATGAATTGCTTTGATACCTGCTCCATATTACATTGGTAAGCAATACTGTTAATCATCTAAATATGATGTTGGAAAAATCATGTCTGAAAGACCAGAAAAAAAAGCTATTTTTATCTCTTATCATCTACTTTCTTGCTTGTATGTATGCACATCAATGAGCTTCACACAAAAGTTCTGATATCTACTTGGCTTAACTACATCAACTTCACCAACTTCTGCAATAGTATTTGGTTTATTTGTCTTTTTCATTTTTTTTTCTTTTGAATTTTTCTGGCCTTCACACATTCCAAATTGCACATATACAAAAAGCATGTTTTGAATAGTTTTGAAATGACCTAAGGACTATGATGCTGTCACCATGTTGGTGTTGTTTTCCAGTAATGTGAGTTTGAACCTGATCTTTGCAGAATGTGAGGAAAGTCCATGGATGTGTTGCTATGATCATCTCTGGAGGAAAGCAAGTTTATTTTAGGAAAATAAACTATAGGGAATAAAATGATTTGCAAGGTGCTACAGAGGGATGTGAAAAGCCCTTTCATTTCATCCTATGTTCATAAGACGACTTCCTTTCTAGGACAATTTTTTGCTGAAGTTCACAGTAACAACAGAGCAGATGCAGCTGATTAATTTCAAGCAACATTATAGTACAGATCCAAGTATAATTAAGGTCATTACTGACAAGCCCTCTATTTAAAGATGAATCTTTTATGTCATCTAAAATCTGCATGTCTACTCAGATTGTCTTGGACTTTAACTCTGCTTTGTGGCTCATAAAGAAAAGCTGGTGTTTCAACCTGGGGATCATTTGAGTGAGACATTGCAGATACATAATCTCCAGGTCCCCTACTTCATCAATTTTTCAAATTCTGCTATATTTATTACATGCCTGTAGGGCTAAAGCCATGAGTTCTTCATAGCCTCAGCTGCACTAGACATTTATTTTGGAAGGCCATTGGAAATGGCTGCTCCTTTGGAAAAGAAACACTGGAATAACACTAGAATTCAGAGTTCAGTTGTGGTGCTTTTCTTTATTTCATTTATTTATGTTTTTTTTAGACTAGACTCTTTATAGTATAGGATAACTCCTACTGTCTGGTCAAAAACGTAGAACACAATGTTCAGAAAATTTCTCAGAAAGAGTGGTGAGGCACTGGAATAGTCTGCCCAGGGAAGCTGTGGAGGCAATAAATATGTAGACATGGCACTGAGAGACATGGCTTAGCGGGCTAGTGGTGGTGAGTTGATGCTTGAACTAGGTAATCTTAGTGGTCTTTTCCAACTTTAATGATTCTATGATTCTATGAAAATCAACCAATGACTTTTAATTATCCATTTGGAACTGAGAAAGACACAATAAGAACTGTTTCATAATTACATAGCTAAAAATCAAGGTCTAAAAGGCTAAAAGAGATGATATTGTAACCTTAAATGTTTCTCATCTGAGTCAGGAGTCATGAAACATGTACAGTTTGCATTTTGCACTCACTCCAGGTATGAGACAGTACAGATGTTCTACTGTGTATCATTTCACTCAACTGGTGTTTGATTTTGGTAAGAAACAAAAGACTATTTGTCTTCTACCTTAGGGCACTGGGAATACTTTCTAAAAATGATGTAATCATGTGGGATTTTACAATCACTCTTTTGTCTTTAAGCTTCTTTCCAGCACTGGGATTTCACCATCAATCCTAAAGGAAGTGCTCAGAATCTAGTCTGTTTTCATCGGTCTACTTTCTGTTAAGAAGTCTCCTAACACACAATCAACAGTATTCAGGTATTGTAAGTCCTAAAAAATCCCCCTAAAAATATAAGTTAGCTTTAATCAAGTTTTTAAAAATTTATGCAATGTTAGAAATCTATTCATTAATCTTTTCCAACTACTGACTTAAGATGAACACAATGAAATGCTCAATATATGCAAGATCTGAAAATCATTTTACATTGTACATTTGTATTTTATATTTTTTTTTATTTTGTATTTTATATTTTACATTTTACATTTTACATTTATACATTCAGTTTTTATATATGTTATGTATCAATGTAAAGTAATGTATTTCCCTTTAATTAGAGAATTTAATCTCATAATGTATATCACTGTAAAATAAAGAAGAAAAGCAAATTGGAAATCTATACGATGACAAGATATTTAATAATAGAAAAAAGCACAGCTGGAACTAACTTGGACAAACAAAATAATCCATTCCTGACTGAAAGATTAAACATACCTCCTCTATTTTGTTAACATAAACAATTATTAAAACCCCTCCAGTGGTGGATGCTGCTAAAACTCACCCGGGTGATCTGTCTCAGTGTTCAACCATTCTGAGTGTCAAAATGTCTTTTCCTAATGTATCCCCTGCCTCCTCTATTACTCACTTAAGGCCTTCACTGCCTCCTTTCTTATACTTTAAGATGGCTTCTATGTGTTGTCTCAGCTTTCTTTTTTTTTCTTTTTTTCTAGGCTAATAATCCTTGAATTCTCTTTCACAGATCCATTTCCATGGAGTTCTGATAATTTCTGATGCAGTATCACTGATGGTGGTATGTACCACTTCGTTGCTTACTGACAGTGCAACAATAATCAGCTTCCAAAAAATGATCCCTGCTCATTGCTCACTGGCTGGCTACCATAGCTAGATAAAAGCTCACAAATATAGCAGTAAAACAAATAGCAGAACTGCCTCTTGGCTTTGTGTTTTTATCAGGATAATGCACTTAACCATATCATAATGTTACCTAAAAAAAGACAGTGGATTTAGAGATAAAGATAATATGATCTTGTAATTTGTTTTGCTTCCCAAAATCTAAAGATCCAAAAGCTGGTTCCATTACATTTTTCATCAGATGATTTCAGAAAATACTGCTCAATTATTTTTTATTTTTAATCCCTTTTTTCTATTAAAAAAAAATCAAATATCTGGGACAGATTATACTGAATGAGGAGATAAAAGTTGAAAAACACAGATCTTTAGTAATGTGTAATACCTCTTAATGAAAGCTTGTTTTCAGAAAAACAAGTTTGTTTTGATAGTTCCAGATTAGGACTCCTCGTTTAAAATAATTAAGAAGGAATTGTCCCTAGGTAGGGGCTGATAAAGTATAAATCTCTGAATAGAGATATAATCACCACAAACAATAACTTTGTCAGTGGTCCCTTATCCACAATTCTGAATAAAACTTGTCATTCAGTTTAGCTTGATTTCAGAATCTCTTATTGGTTGCCATTAAAATAGGAAGAGAAGATATAATTAAACATTCAGATATTGAAATTATCTTATGAAAGCATACCACAGATTTTAAGAAACCCTTATAGGGAATTGTCCTTTGAAATTTTCAAAGAGGAGGATCAATCTATGTAACCACTTATCTACCTGTCTACATTGGAAAATGTGACTGTGAAAAAATACTGCTGTACTGGTTAGAAGGCTGCTTGTCTGAGAAAGAGAACCTTTAAGAATTAATGTGAGACACAGGAGTTAGAGGTCATTGGAAATGTGTTTACCAGTAGCCATGACAACTTGGGGGAAGTTTATGTAGACTTTTAAATATTATTACGCTGTCTCAAAAATTAATCTGATTCACTGGAACAGAAGCACTTTACTTGGAGACACAAGCTATTCTGGGATATTCAGAGCTGTATCTCTGAGTGCAGCTGTGATGACTTATGCCTGTAAGAACACGCTCAAAAGCTCTACACTGATGGCTGTTTTAGGATTTCTGCCCATCCTAATCAAAATTAATGCACAGAACTTGTCCACTAGTATGGCCATCTGTTAGTGTGGCATATTGCCCACACAAAAGGTATTATGCCAATTTCAGTGTTCCAGCCTAAGGATTTGGAATGCAACAACTAGAGAAAATGCGCTGCATTAAAAAAAAAAAAACAGCAACAACAACAAAGAGCAGTCTATCCTTAGGGAATCATACAGCAAGGGCTTGCAGTCTTTCTGATACTTTAGCAGTCTGTGTTGCAATGTATGTTTCATCTACCCTGAACTGCAGAAAGACTAAATACTAAAAGAACTTTGTAAATTGTCAGCAGATTTCTGAGCTATCAAACAGATGGTGGCTCAAGAAAATGATTCTCCTTCCTCTCAGTGCTTTTAAGACCACATCTAGAGTACAGGTCTAGAATCCAGGTTGGCTTCTCAGTTGGTCAACTGGACAAGATTTGTGGTAGGCCATGAAGCTGATCAGAGGCAGAAGCACTAGCCCTTTAAAGAGAGACTGAGGGAACTGGTCTTGGTCAGCCTGGAGAAAACACAGCTTGAGGAGGACCTGACAGTAGCTTTCCAATACTGTCGGAGAAGTCTGGAAGGAAGACAAAGTCAAGCACTTCCCAGGAGTGCATGGTGGGAATTTTAAAGGCAGGGAGCATAAATAGGAACGTGAGAGGTGGATGTGGAAAAGCACATTTTGCCCATGAGGATAGTCAGTTAGTGAAACAGGCTGCCCCAGAAAGTTGTACAGCCTCCATCTTTAAAGACTACCAAGACCAGACTAGAAAAAGTCCTGAGCATTCTGCTCTGACCTGAGAGCTGGGCCTGCTTTGTAAAAGATGTTGCCCTAGAGACCTTCTGAAGTCCATTCCAATTTGGATTATCCTTCATGTAATCAGTGAAGAAGATGGTGCTCATTCAGAACAATCCTTAAAATATCACATTTCCTGCTTTTGTCTGCCTTGCAGCAAAAGCTGAAAGTTTCATGAAAATAGAAGAATATCTTTTCACAGAACTTACTACTAACAACATGAATAAGGGATTCAAGATCCTGACTCATTGATATTAGTGTAAAGAGAGAGAAACTAGCTGACTGAGGCTTGTTTTCTGCGAAACAACAGACAACTCTTGATAAATAGATTTCTTTCTGATTCTTCTACATGAGCACTGATTGCTACCGAGATAATCCCTGATACTGGATGGTGGAAAAATGTCCATGAAGAGGATGCAGTTGTAAGGGAAGCATACACAAGACTGATTTGCTACTACTAGTTGTCATGGTTTTGCAATTTTTGCAATCGGTATTCCACATCATAATATCATGCAAAGCATGGGTAATTAAAGAGTTAATACTCCAGATGCCTGGTTCTCAAAAGAGAATAAGAACTGCATATCCCAGAGTACCTCATGGCCAGAGAGGAAGATACGTCATGGAAGTCATGGGATCTGGCCCCTCCTTTTGTCTCGCTCTCACTGCCTGGCACAGGGTGTGAGTGTGCTTCCAAGCCGCTTTCAGATTTGCTTGGTTTCAGAAAACTCTCTCTCTCTCTCTCTCTCTCCTACTTTATTTGATTTATTAGTCTCAATTTCAATTAGATTGTATTATATTGTGTTATCTTGCATTCTGATATCATAGTTAGTAAAGTAAGTTTTCCTCCTTAGATCGTTTCCACTGTTCTGTTTTTCCTCCTTGAGCCCAGCTCCCATCTCCCTACCCCTTTCCCTTTCCCCTTCCCATTTTTGGGGGCCGGGGGGCCCATGGGCCTACTGCCCCCGTGTCATGGGCATAGATTGATCTAGATAATCTAAATCTAGAAAACTCAGTGACACTCTAATCTCTATTAGAATCTGATTTAAATAAGTAAAGATTTAGAAAGGAGTTATATCTCAGTTAAGTGATTCTCTATCACTATTACTTTAGAGATATATTACTGTGAACATATACAAATATCATATACAAAATAAAAAAGAAGTAATTATCTAAACTGCAACTTGTTTTAAAAAATCTAATTTCCCTGTTTGCATATCTTTCTTCAAATTGGATATGAGAAATTAGACAGATGAACTTCAGTTGCATAGAATAGATCCATTTTATTGTATTTTTAAAACTTATATTATTGGGAAGTAAAATTGAGATCATTAGGAAACGGAGCTGACTAGGCAATATAATGAACATATAAAGAAAGAGTATCAACAAAGAACAGTGTTGTTCCTAAAACCTCTGTTCTGCTGAAGCCAGACTGTATAAACATCTTGAAGAACATCTGTGACTTCCTCACTGGATTTTTGTAAAATATAGTATTAACTTCCTTATTTTTGAACCTTTTTTAAAGAAGGGCCTGGGAAGACAGATAGTTTTGTTCTCTCTTCAAACTTCACTCATTCAGCAAGAAGGAAACCGGAGTTCAGTGACATTTTTGAGCTGAAGGGTTGCTAATCTGGGTCCCACAACAACATGAAAAAGGATTATCAGTATGTAGATGATGAACTAGAACAGTAGGCTCCATTCTGTAGTCCTGGGGGCAAAGTACTGCTCTCGATGTCTGGTTTTTAGTGCATTGCATAAAATGAAAATTTGAAAAATTCCTGAAAGTTCCTTATTACAGCTCAGTGCAACAGACACTAAACCACAGAATCATGATCATACTTGCACCTTCTCTACCTAAACAAGCATGCTGCATTTCTTTGAACCTGGTGACTGCTTTGAAAGGAGACTGAAACCATGATCCCCACTCTGTCTTACTTGTCATTCTCTTTGACAGTATCAATCCTCATAGTATGGAAAACAAAATGAGTTCTCCTATTTTCATCTAGGCTACCCCACTGGAGTATAAATAATTCCAGCAACTGGTGGATTTAGTGCACCAAACTAGCTGTAAGTGTTTCACAAGCTTTTGAATAAAAGGTGAGAAATGAGAAAAAATGTCAGATAATTAGGATTACAAGGGAAAATAAAACCATACAGTCTAAGATGATGAATGTACTTGAGAATTCCTAGTCAGAAAATCCATATATTGAGATGAGACAGTGAAGAAAAGCAGCTGGTAAGAATAGTGAGATAAGAATCAAGTACGACTTTTGGGTTAAGGCACAAGCAAGTAATTAATAAGTAGAGTGAGGGTCCTCTCATGAGAATAACCAAAACAAAGCCAGAGTGATAAACAACCATGAACAGACATAAAAAATCAGAGAAAATCTAAGAGAAAACATTGTTCTAAGAAAATAACATGAGGAGGAGAAAGAATTCAGCGGTATATTAAAACAAAAACTAGGAGACAAGCTTTTAGGAAGAGAAAAATGGATGCCTAAGGGGGAGCAACAGATTGAAGCAAAAAATAAGTTATAGCAAAAAAAAAGATTGTACGGTAGTGTAAAGTAAGGCCAAGGAAGGCAAAGTGAACAAGGAGAGACAGGTAAAGCAAGACAAATCAAGGTAAAAGAAACATATGGTATACCAGGAGTTTAGAAAAGAAGTGATACAGCACATTCATGTAATGAGAGCACAGGAAAGAAAAGAAAGGAAATGTATGGGCAGCAAAGAGCAGGGTGATACAAGTTAAAAATGAAAAAAATGGAAGTAACTCCGAGAACCAGAAATGTTCACACCTTACTGAGGTAACACTGGGAAAAGAAAAAAGTAATGTCAACAGAGAAAAACAGGATAGTGAATGGCCACTGTTTTGCTAAAGTGTGTATGTCTTCAGGTAGGGGAAAAAGGGTTTGAAAAAATGGATCTGCATATCCATCTGCTTAAATCTTCATGGGCAGCAGGAAAGTTAAAGCCAGGAACCACAGTCTGAGAGGGGCTAAGAGCTGCTGATGGAAGAAATTCTCTCCGTATATAATTATTTGCTGGTGAAAATTATCAGTAAGGCTAAGCCTGACAGTTCGGTTAGGACTGAAAGAAGACAGAAGTGCTCCATTGTTTTCAGCACTTATTTGCCTTGGAAACAGTTTCCCAGTCACCTTGTTAACTTGCTCTGGACTTTCTCTCAGTGCTAGCCATGATTCTAATCTGGTTTACATATGAAACCCTAGATTTGTCCTAGAGAAAAAATCTGAGGAGAAATCTTATGGTAGTGTTAAATTTCTCTGAGTAGCCATTTATAGTCTCTATCTAAGTACAGCTATACCTTTCTCTTAACTCTAAGCCATACAGCCAGAATGTTGACACCTTCCAGAGATTTTCCATTAAGGCAGAATCCTCTGCTTTAAGAATTTGCCTGTGGCAAAAAATAAATAAATAAAAATCCATCACTTCTCTTTCCCTCGAACAAAACCTAACACTATCTACTGCCTTAATCTCTCCTTACACAAAGCATCTCTAATTTTGCTTAGACAACAGCCCTCAAATTGTCAGCCTCTTTCAAATTCCACTCAAGACAGAACTCTGAGCTTCTTTCTCCAAATCAAACCTGAGTTTACTGTAATCCTAACAGAAATTATAAACCCTAAACTGAGTCACAAGACAGGTTAACCTCGACCTTCCAAATAATAATGATTTTCAGGCAAGAAAGCTCTGGATCCTCTGTTAAAATCCTTCCAGATACAATGCAATGGAAGCCTAGGGCTCTTTCTCTTCATTGTAATCCTAATTTCAACACTGTGCTGAGCCTCACAAAGGTCACACCTTACTTCTCACAGATAAAGTATCCTTTGGGGAGAACGTTCTGTAGCCCACAGCTTTTTTTGGTAGTTATTTCCAGACCCTGTCCAATTACAGATTTTGGTTTTCTTTTTTTCACTGCCTGAACTCTTCATCATAATTGTTACTCTAGACCTAATTAAGGCTAACATATGGCTGATGTGTAAGTCCAGACCATTCATCAATTAAACATTTCTTGGGGGGGGGGTAATTACTGTTCACTTTATCTTCCAGTCAATCCTACTTTCACTGAATAACAGAATCAGAAAATGGTTGGTGTTGGAAGGAACATCTGGAGGCCATCTGCTCCAGTCCCTATGATCATGCAAAGGCATCTGGAGCAGATTGCCAAGAACCATGTCCAGACATCTTTGGAAGTTTATCCAGTGGTAAATATTCCACAACTTCTCTGGGTAGCATGTTCCACTGCTTTGTCACCTTCACAGTAATGGAGCATTTCTTGTTTCCAGCAGAACTTCCAGTGTTTCAAATTGTGCCCACTGACTCTTATTGTATGAGGAGTTCTGATCTTCTTCCTGTGCACTCCAGGCTCATTCAGACTGGAAATTCATCAGAGAACTCCTTTGGCAGCAGTGAGTTTCCATTGGCAGCACCTTTTCGAACCCACTCCATGCTGATCTCTACTTCCTTTGACCTTAACCACACCCCTAATACTAACAGTATACGCAACACTAGGAACCTCCCAAATGATGAATTTCTTCAGATAAGAGTAACTTGAACAGCCCTAAATTTAGTTCAGCACCTCACTGAGAGAAAAAGCAGAGTTTTGAAATTAGGATTAGAGCTCCAGATGAAGTATATAGTATGAGAAAGAGACTCCTAAAGGATACAGATACCAAATGCACGACTTTTCTGACAAGTATTTTTTATCTAGGTGAAATCAGGTTAAGGTTGCCAGAAAGAAAAATCTTTGGTATAGCTGGGTATAATTCTGGCAAGGAAATGATTCTCTGGAAAACAATATCCATAATTGGTCCTGGTCTAAGCAGTTTGAGACATGTTGCCTGTTATTCAGAGATCTCTTCCTGTGAAGTGCTGAATAAATTGATTTCAGATGGTGAACAAAACAGATCAACAGATCTCAATCCATTTTCACAGTTGTGTAGGTAGAACTGTTGCAATCAGCTGTTAAATTCTATAACAAAATAAAACCAATATCCTTAAAATTTATTAATGTTTTTAATTGCTATGCTTTGAATTGTATTTAGGATTTTTTTTTTCATATATTTTGCAAAGATGGGCTGTGCTTGTTATGAAAAGTATCCCTTTTTTAAACTAATATAAAATAATCTCTCTCAAGATCTGCCAACTCTCTAGTGTCTGTGTTGTACTGATATATGTATTGCAATAGTTCTTGTTAAATAGTATTTCAGGAAGTATCGATTTCATTTTTCCCACATTCCTTATTTTCTATTATGAAGTTGTACTATGAAATGTTGTATTTTATACTCTGCTCTATGGGGAATTTTTTGTTGGTCTTTTTAAAATACATATATCAAATGACTTTACTGAGTCATACTGAATAACAAGAATGTTTTGAATACATGAGACACTAGATGAAGTTACAATATGTAAAGAAACTATAGTAGTATAGTAGCAGACAAATAGGCTTATGGAAGACCATTCCTCTACCTTTCATATCTCTGAACAGCATTCATGTTCTAACAGGTCACTGCAGTTAATGGGAGCTTTTCCATTCACTTCAGTGGAATCAGCCACAAAATGTTGAATATAACAAAGAAAGAAAGATAAGCTAGCCTATACTCAAAATTTTCCTCTGCTCAAGTTTAGAGCAAATACAATATATTGGCATTCCTCAGCATCAATAGTTTAGGCCAACTTGACTGGCTTGAATGGATGACTTCACCACTACATCCATTGGTAGAAGGCCTTGAGGACTGGGTGGTACATGAGAGGCAATCCAGTTCAGGGGAGATGCTAGTCACTGCACATCTGCCTGAACCATTCTTTGTATTTGGCTCAAAACTTGCTTTCCGAGGCATTTCTTGCAATAAGACTCTGACTTTTCTAGGAGATGAGAGGTGGGTGTTGCCATGTGGCAGCTGGCATCACTGTGTGGACAATTTCACATTTGAAAGCATTTCTTTGGAGCTGTTTGTCTTCAGAAGAGAGTGGTCAGGACTGTTTTCTGGTGGGAGATCTGGCCTGGGGCCAAACAACTCCAGTTTGCTATGGGAGATTGGGGGATAATACCATTGTATGCTGTGAAGGCAAGATACCAGTTGGTGCCTCCGTGCCCCCTCTTATCTGCTGGCAAGGCCCAGAAGATGGGAACAAAAGGAGTTCCTGCTGAGATCCAAAAGTCAGAAGTTGCCATTCCAAAGAGAGTGGACTCAACCACTTTGGACTTACAAATAAGTTTGTACTGCCATTGGAAAGTCTGCCACAGTCATTGTCATCAACCGAACAACAATGCCTGACGATCCACCACTACTGAAGGTCAATGACTTGAACAACGAACCACGCTGGATAGTCACCATGGTGGTGACTATCTCCCTCTTGCTTCCTATAAAGAATCCTTGCTTTTATTTCCTATCTTTTCTATCTCATGTCTTCCTTTCCCCATCTCCCTTAATGACTAGGATTTGTAATAAACTGGTCAGGCTAACATTTGACCCGCTGTGTCTTAATCTCGCCATCAGGTATACACATACTAGAAGAACCTCCTCTCCCTCCTATAAATTGGAGAGAGGCAACATCCCACTACAATCCAGGAGAGCTCAAAGAACCTCACTTAGAATTGCTGTGCATGCATTACCTTTGCAAGCAAACAAATAAACACACAAACAAACAAAAAAAAGAGAGAGCTGTGGCTCTTCAGCCTAGAGAAGGGAAGTATCTGTGAGGACCTTATAGTGGCCTTCCAGTACCTTCCAGTACCAGAAGGGGGCCTACAGAATAGTTGGGGAAGGACTTCTAATAACCACATGTAGCAACAGGACAAGGAGAAATGGTTTTAACCTGGAAGAAGGTAGATTTAGACTAGGTATTATGAAGAAATTCTTTACATTGAACATGGTGAGACACTGGAACAGGTTGCCCAGAGAAGTTGTGGATGTCCCCTCCCTGGAGGCATTCAAGGCCAGGCTGGATGGGGCTTTGAACAGCCTGGTCTAGTGGAATGTGTCCCTGACTATAGCAGGCGGTTGGAACTGGATGATCTTAATGGTTCCTTCCAACCCAAACCATTCTATGATTCTGTGAATTATAGAGCCTGAGATAATTGACTTTCATCAGGTATTTTTCCAAACTATCCTGCTTCGATGTCAAAATATTCTGATACTTTCTAACAGTGATGAGAACCCCCAGAACTTGCTGGACTTTCAAATTCCAAACTATCTTCCTTGAGCCATGATCCACGTTTGCTGATGTGTTGCTTTTCACGATTTAAAGGAAAGCAGAGGCAAGGCATGAGAAGTGCTTTCAAGTACTGGTCACACCAGCCACCAAGAGGCTCCCCAGAAGGAGGAGAAGAAAAGGGTTGAGGGAGAGGAGTTGCACCACCATACTGCACAAGAACAAAACCTCTTCTGGTTCCTTGTGCCACCTGCACCTACCTATGGGGAATATAATTTATCTTACATTCTTCAAAAGCTAGTAACTATTTTGAAAAATTCATGTAAATTTCTAATAATGGGAAGATATCTCTTCCGTCTCAGGCAAATGAATTTCCCTCTGGAAGTTACTATCTTGCCCAACGGAGTATAGAAGAAATCAGTATTCCTTGACAACTTGAATGATCTTGGAATCAGCTGTCAATATGCACTCACTCTTCACCTACTATTTTTCCATGATGGCAACTGCCTAAAATCTCTATCTTGCTCAACAATTTTATATTTTTATGATGTATGTTAACATAATCAATACATGTTCACTGCAAGAACAGAACAAGGGAGCTAATAAACTGTATTGAAAAGCATGTTGCATGTTTTGGTGTTATCATCATGTAAATGTTACAAGAATGGCAGTTGGAAGGACCAACTTCAGTAAAATACCTCTAAGCCCTTGAAGCCAATCTTTTCTCTCTCTCTCTCTCTCTTTTTTTTTTTTTTTTTTTTTTTTTTTGGTCTAAATTCTTCTGAGATAGCTGCAATTATATGGGGATAAAGCTGAAAGATGACTGGAAAATAGCAGTCTGACACAGAAATTTTCATGAGAAAAAAAGGACATGAAGAAAACTGTACCTTCCATCTCTTATCCTCAGATTAAAATGACTGAACTGTCCAAAAGAACAGAATAGGAAAGACTTCAATCAACGATGTCTGGGAAGAGGAAGTATATGCTCTCATCATTTCACAATCATCTATCATACTAGCTTATGTTCTTCTTAGGTAAAGAAGAGATGCCACATAACCATCACCCAGTGCTGTGAATGTAACAAATCCATCTGAATAGGCTCAGTGCCTTAATATCACAAAAGGCTTTCTTTAAAAACAGCATTAAAGACATAGTTTATTTTATCCTATTTCTATTCTACATTTTTGAAGCTTAATACTTTATGGAGATTTCACCTACTTCCTTCTTCTACACTTCTAAGAAAAATTCATTAGGTATGATTGTCTCCAATTCTTGTAGCTTTTAAAGGAACATTTTAAACAGCTCTGAAACAAATTCCTAGTATCCAGCTTGATTGGTATCACTACGAATATGGAAACCTCAGTCCTTTTCAACTGATTTAGTAGATCTCCAATTAAGAGAGGATATGCACCAAAAGTTAAAAGAGAAGGAAATCTCTCTGGTCTAAAAACCAGGATAAAAGAAAGCATGAAGACAGAATAGAATATCACAGAAAACAGCTATTGTTATGTATCTGATACAGTCTACTATTATCACACTACCAAACCAACTCACAGACGGTAATGAATTTACCAAAATAGCACATAAAATAGAGGCTGTTACAAGAGAGAATGAAAGCCACTGTCTTTGCCTTTAAAAAGCAAAAGGATGATAAGGAAGTACACTAAAGTACAGAGAGAGATAGGGTAAGATCCAATCAGATTTTAGACATTTAAATAAGATCAGATGTGAAAAAAAAATACATTGCTGACATATATAATTGTCATAGATTTTCTTTAGGTATATGAGCACAGAAGTAAAACTGTGTACAAAAATGATCTATATTCATTGTCGCTAAGAATTATTTAATTTCAGTAGATTTACTCAAATGATTAAGTTGTCTCAGCTCACCTATTTAACATTCAAGGCCAAATTTTGCCCATTTAACTAAAACAAAACACTTCCAACTATTCACTGCAAATTATTAATTGTAAGTATCTATACTTTCAGTGGAAACTTCAGTGCTAGAACTTCCCAGCTTTTCAGAGGTTTTTCTTTACAATTTACAAACTTCAAAAATAAAAAGTTTTCTAGATTTTAAAAAGTAATGTAAAGCAGGAAAAATAAAGAAACACCATCACACCAAATGTTAAAAGCCACAGGCCGTTTTATCTCCAAAACTATGCAACATCATTAGTGGAGTTGTCACTCCACAGTCAGTGGGGAAAAAACGCTTTACCACTGGGTTTTCCTAGTATTTAGTATGATTCCTAGTATTTAGTCTTTGTTTAAAATGTGAGAGTTCTGGATCATAATCTAAAATGATAGTGGACTGCAATAGTGAGAGATTATTTGCTGTTTCCTTTACCCTGGTTCTCAGCCTCTTGGATTCCTCATGCTTAAATTCTATTATCTCCCTTTCCTGAAATATCTAATTGTAGATTTCAGCCCTTCTTCTCTAATTATTTGCTGTTACTAAATCCAATTACCTCTTTTGATCCAATGTAAAATCTCGATCCCTCTGGATTATTCAAATCAAGTGTCTTCCCACCATTTCTGCCTGTTCTCCCAGAGGTGATGAGTTATAAAGGCTTTTGTTTTCAGGTCCTTCTGCAAGTCTTATGGCAGTTAGACACTAGCAGTTTGCTGATTTACAGTTGCTCACTACATACTGCAAGTGGAGTTCACTCACACAGTTCTTTGTGAGCAGTTCATGTGGCTGTTCAGGAAAGAACTATTTAAGTATATCCACCCTGGCCTTGAATACCAGGCATCAACATCCTTTCTGGGTAACAGGTTCAAGCACCTCACCATCCTCTCTGTGGAAAACTTTACCCTGAGAAGAACTAAATCTCCTTTCTTTTCATTTAAAACCATTCCCCCTTGTCCTATTACTGTTTACCTGCATAATATGTTGATTTTCCTCCTGTTTATAATCGCCCTTTAGATATTAGAAGGCCACAATGAAGTCTCCCCTGAGCCTTCTCCAGACTGAACAAACCAAGGTCCCTCAACCTGTCTTGTAGGATAAGTCCTCCAGTCTCATCCTTGTGGCCCTCCTCTGGACCCCCTCCAATATCTCCACACCATTCCTGTGCCAGGGGCCCCAGAACAAAGAACTCCAGGCCCCACTAGGGCAGAGCAAAGAGGAACAATCCCCTCCCTCGCCTTCCTGGCCTCCCCTTTTTGATGCAGCCCCAGATACAGTTGTCCTTCTGGGCTGCAAGTGTACATTGCTGGCTCATGTAATGTTTTTCATCTGCCAGGATCCCTAAGTCCTGGGCTATTCTCAATGAGTCCTTCTCCCAGTCAGCATGCATATCTGCCAAACCAAAGTAATATTTTTTCAAACTTCAGCAAGGACTGTTATTCCAGTCCCTTCTAACTAAATGCCTACATTCAGCCAGTTCATACACATCATAATTCTTCAAAACAGTTTTAGTAGGATTTGTAGTTGTATGGTTGAAACAATTACTCCTGTACTAATATGGTTGGTGTTTTATGCCAACAGCAATGGGAGCATTGGCCACACCTTAAAATGAAAACTAAAAATCTATAAGATCTATAAGATCTATAAAATCTATAAGACACAGTTTTCCTCTGCCTATCTAATACTATTAAGTTTTATTTTTATTCTATGTTTTATTTTAGCAACATTGCTGGAAAAATTATAAATAAGTTGAGTTTGACATTATCAGTGTGAACAAGTGTATTTTTCTCAGATTCCCATATTTCTTACACAGTTAAGATGCCTAGTAGGCAGCAGGTGATGATGCATCCATAAAATAAAATAATAAATAAATAAACCAGATATAGCAACAGTTGGGAAGATGGATCATCAAGGGTTTTGTTCTCGAACTGATAAAGAACTTCCTTGATCGACTCAAACTTTTCTTTCCAAAGCACAGCTTTTGTCTAACATGGCATTTATACAGTGCCCAAGTGTTTATTCCTTCACTTAGATATGAGAAATCCGAAAGGAGTTTCTTTATGTCTAAAGGGTTTCAAATACACCCATCTAAGGAAAACATCCTGAGCACCTTATAACAGGCAGCTGAGGAAGCGGCTTCATTTTTAGTGCATTTTGTTTGTAAGAGTCTTCAGCCAAAAAAAAAAAAAAAAAAAAAAAAAAAAAAACTTCAAGAACTTGGAAATACACTGAAAATGAAAGAGTTCAGAACTGTATCTTTAAGATTCCTACATTAAATTGTGAAGGATAATTCTTGGTTCTAGCAGGTGCTCTAATGGTCGTATGTTTTTCACAAATATTTGTAATGAATAAAAGAACAATAAATAATGATTCTAACAGGAAACAAAATCCAGGATTCCTACAGATACACTCATTCATGTGGAACTGTCATGGTTTTCTGTTATGGGTACTTCAAAAAGCTCCCTGGACCTAGACTTTTTGGTATGGCAGTCCCAACAATGTTTATTTGTGAGCTGCAGATAAATGCAGGTCTTTTTTAGGTGCTAAAAATTTCAGCTCTCCTATGATGCACAGTACTAGCATTTTAGGTGCCATTCATATGTGGGAAGTGTTTACAATTCTTCACACACAAGAAGTTAGATTGCTTTTTGCCTTACAACTCAACATTGCTGATATATCTAAGTCACACTAAGTGCCTTAATTCTCTGCATTAATAGCAAATGACAGCATTTCCCCAGCTGAGCCAGAGAAACTAAAGCTGCAGCCAGACTCTCTGAATTTTGATGCTAATCAGAGTTAATCTTCAATAAATATACTGCTTAAAAAAAAAAAAAAAAAGAAGAAGAAGAACTCCCCACCCTGAAATAAAACAAAAAGGACACATATTTCTTACTTTAAAAATTACTCTCTGTGACCTGGAGAAAATGGGAAAACATCAACACGTAAAATGAATAATCTTATCAAGGAAAACAAAGCATATTAACTTTGTTTATTCTAATCATTGTCAACAATTTGCTCCAGTTCCCTAGATAACATCCAAATCCTGTTTCACTATCATGCACAATAATAAGATGTCATTTGCTATACTTAACCCTTTTGACACTCTGAACAAGCATCTCTGGTGTGATATGCTAATGTACCTTCTTCACTCAAGATTTATTATTTATTGATGTGACAAATTTCTCCTTAGAAAACTGACAAATATGATAACACTTGTGCTCAGTTTGATCTCACATATGATTCAATCTGATGCGTATTCTAAGTGTAGAAGGATAGCATGTAGGACACGGATTTTTTGCAATATCACCATTTCCTGTTGTTTTATTGCATCTAGATAAACCAAAATAAATATTCTAGTTGTTTTTAGAGCTTTGTTTTAATCTGGTTAATGTAAGAAATGGACTAGAACAATGCAAATCTAAGGATAAAACTAATTTTAAGTCCCTCCTTAGCACTTTCATTTGTTTCTCATAGTCTTCCCTTGCTAGCATAACCCAGAAAGGCACAAACTGGAATAAGCAGAATAACTAGCAAATTGGTTTAACTTATAAGCATTTATATTATTTATATGTATTTTTATGTTTATTTCTATTTTTATTTATATAAATCCTACCCTATCAGTCATCCCTACAGATCTACCTTAACACATTTTAATAAGACAATGATCTTAGTGAAACAGCATCTGTAACATCCTTCTATATAGACTGATATCTTTTACCTTTGATTTCTACACTATTGCTCAAATGTTTTCTTAGGACAAAAACATGACTGATACTCCCATTTCAAAAACAAAAGTCAAGGAAACTTTTACCCAGCTCTTCCCTTTTTCTGCTTATTTTTTCTATGGAATTAACCATTCTGAAAGCTCCAGAGTTACCAGCACTTGATTATGAAATGTTGGTCTCTTCAAGTAAAACACAGATAAATACTTCAGTCCTCCATAACTTTTACATTTAATCCTCCCTGGAAAGACTATAACACATTGCAGCATTAGAAGACAGTCCATTCTGTGAGACTATGTATTTTATAGCTATGATAATCGTTAATAAATAAGGTTTTTTTACAATTTGGCAATGCATTGGCAGAATTTACTTCAGTCTTCTGTTATAATCTCATGATTTCCACTCGCTGTACTATTCCCTCCTGAATTAATAGAGAGTCTTAATTGATATTATGAGCTTAACATTTAATGTAAGAATATGTAGTAGGAAATACAAAGCTGTTCTAACATCAAACAATGTTTTTGTAATGTACAAGGGAATAACAACTGCATTTTCTTCTTCATATCTAAATGAGTTAGGTGGCCAACATAAGAACAAAATCTGAAAATCATTTTGGCAGTTAAAGACTATAGATTCAGTAAATGCTGAAACAACATTTGGAAATTTAAGTAAGGAGTGTAAATTAACAACAATAGTCTTGTTCTTCACAGGGATAAGAAAATCACTCAGGCTTTCTTGATTTTCTTTTGAAAGTAGCAACGTGAATACATGTCAAACTAATATGGCCTACTAAGCAAGTTTAAAACTGGGGTCTATCAATTTCATATGATTCACTTCTAAAAGTAGCATAATCAGAATTATATAGTTTGTGTCACTGTATACCATTAGAAATTATATTAAACTTTGTGAGCTCTGTAAAAACATAATTGAATTGTGCTTGTGGACAATCAGTTTACTGAAGTGCATTGCTTTAAAATTAGTAGGTTAGGTGTGTTTACTTCTATCAGAAGAGCTCATCTTCTCAAATTCTGCTGATCAAAGCAATGTTATGAAGAGAAGATTACTCAGGCCCGTGTCTAGGAGGGGCGCTTCAAGATGAAGCTTCCACAGCCTCTCCAAGTAACCTCTTTGGAATTCAATCACCCTCACAGTAAAAGAGCTTTTTCTTAAATGGAATTTCCTATGCCACTTTGTGTCCACTGCCTCTTAGCCTTTCACTAGGAACCACCACGAATAGCCTGGATCTGTCTTCGTTACTCGTTCAGTGCACTCATCAGGTATTTATACACATTAGGTAAGATCCTCCTGAGCCTTCTCTTCTCCAGGCTGAACAATCCCAGCTTTTTCAGCCTCTCCGTACAACTCACATGCTCCAAGTCCATCAGTGTCTTTGTGGCCCTTCAGTACACTCACACCAATGTATTAGTGTACCTCTTTTACTAGGGAGACCAGGACTGGACCCAGCACTTCAATTGTGACCTCTGAAGTTCTGAGGAAAGGATGATGATCACACTCTTGACTTCCAGGTCATGTTATTCAGTATCAGGCCAGGAAAAGCCGTTGGTCTTCTTGCAAGGGCACATTGCTGCCTCATTTTAATAACTGTCCATCATAAACAACAGGTCCCTTTCTACAGAGAAATCAGAAATCAACTTCATTTTCCTCATGGGGCTTATAAACTTCATTGATAAAAGGAGAGGACTGTATTTTAGTCTCTTTTCTGAAAAAAAAAAAAAATTCTATTAAAGTCTATTTGGCCCTAAATTTTTTATTTTTATTAAATCAATAGGTGAGTTAAATATTAATAATTATACAATTAGATTAAGGCACAGAAATATTTAATACAGTTTCCTGGATTAAGTGATTCTTTTCTCTGTAATAGCAAGGTAAATAGAATACTGACAGTGCAAAGCATGTGTGACAGGAATTTGTGAGAAGTGTCAACGAATTGTCCATCTACTTAATATGAAGTATCACAAAGATGGATTGCAGTGGTTTACTGATCTACATTTGTCTGTGTGTTCTTTTGATTGCACAGATTTTTTACGGGTTTATCATTGCAATTCCAGAATATTTGGTCTGTCTTTTTCAGTTTGTACAGAGTAGTTACAGAACAAAGTATTATTGCCATATGATCAAGGAAAATTTGATGGTACTCTTGCTTCTTCAACTGTAACCTCATGCTGATGTATTGCTTGCATCCCCTGAGTCTCTTCTTGATGAACATCTCTGTTACCATCCTTGGTGGAACTTCAGTCACTTGGAAATATATTTATACAGAGTTACACATTATCTATGAAAATATTTGCCCAAATTCTCCTTTCATGTGGTCTTCCACAAGGCAATTAAAAAGAATGAAATTAGTTGAATGTGGAAGAATGTTTTGACTTCAAAAGTCAACTTTGAGTCTTCAAACTCTCTCATTGGATAACCTGGGGAGCTAGTAATGAGCTTTACAGTCTTGTCTTACAACTATAGCCCTGTGGTGAGAAAGGTAACTACAAATATTGAATGGAGTTTGTGCATGATTGGACTGTGTACCTCAGTTTTGAACAGACAGATGACAGGACATGTATTTGTATACATGTATTTGTACAAGTAGAGAGAGTGAATAGCTGAAAATAAGTTAGCTTGGCAAAAAAAGTGTCAAAACAAGCAAAACGGTTAGAATTAGGAAGTGCGTTAGAAAATATTCAGTCTTGGCCTTGAAGAGAGAAGTACAAAGTGAGTGACACAGAAATGATATTTCCAGTCATAAGTAGTTAAGAGGAAATAAAAAGTATGTAGGCAGAGGATGAAAGACATGAAGTCATATGGGAAAAAAGAGGAAAGGATAATACAACCAGAAGAGATGCTTAAAAAAGAAACATAAATGTTCATGATCTCTGAAGGTATACTAAAAAAAAAAACGTATTTAAAAACAAAACAAAAAAAATAAAACTGACCCATAATTTTTAAAGCTTTTATTCTGTTATTTAGTTCAGATCCAAATCCAGAAGAGGTACCAGATCCCTGCATCTGTGAGGGTCAGTGCACTCAAAAATCATAAAAACTGCCTAAATACTAAAAGAAAAAACAACTATTATCATGACCTGTTTGAACCGTTCTATCATTCTAGAGGTGCTGACAAAAAGACAAATTGAGCAGGAAATGGAAAATAAAGAATATTTTTCTCTCTCTCCCTCTATATATACACATTTTTTTAATTTATACGCTTATATAAATAATGACCGTATGCACTGTTCTTCAGTCTAACCATGATGAGATTACAGTGGCTTGATTGACATGTTTTTGGAGAAACAGGAAAGGAGGAGAATGTGAGAGAGCATTAAGTTCAGATCATGTCTGAAAATCTGTGGTTTCCCATTCTTTGAGGAAGACTCATCCAGTTGACTTTAGAGCAGAACTGGGTTGCTCCAACACAGGAATTTATATAAAGAAGGAAATGAGAACCTTCTCATCTTTAGAAAAGGTGAGAACACAAGTTTATATTCCTATTCTCATTGCAATCATTGTCATAAGGACAGATTCTTTTTGTGACCTGCTGTGTTCTCATTACATCCTTTGTTGGAAGAAATGTAATCAATACCTCATGCATTTTGCAAAGCAAGTGTACCTAACTATGGCTGTGGAATGCATAGCTTATCTGAGCATGAACAACTAAACACCCTATTAGGTACATTAGACCACTGTCTTTTCTGTACTACCCTAATATCTATTAAAGTTGTACTGCCTTGTTCTTAAAATAAAGACTACAGCAAGATGAAATATAACACACTGTACCTTGAGCACATTTTCATAATAATAATCATAATGAAAGAGTGTAGTGGTAAAACATTTTTCAAGCTCAACTGTCATTTTAATTGAAAATAATTAGTTTTGGGCTCTGTCCCACTGGCTTACAACAGTCTTCTGGTAAAAAAATACACACGTTGGTAAAACGTGTTCTTAGGAAACCAGTTTATGAAGCCATTATGTTATGCAATTCTGAAGGTGACAGTTAACAATTAAAGTAAAGGAATTCGGAACAACAACAAAAAAATGGAATTACAAAGCCGTGGCATCCACAAATACGAACCAAAAGAAAATCTACAGATACAGAGTTATTATGATAAGGATTTCAATTTCCACCTAAATTATGAAAAAGACTGTTGCTGATTTTCACGAGAGCAAGACCTGACTAATTTAAATAGTAAATAGTAAGATGATTGAAACAAAATAATAAGATAACAATAAAACAATAGGGGAAGAAAAATAGAATGTCTCATCTTCCAAATACATTATATTATCCCTAGCACTTCATTCCCCATCTATGTATGCAACACCCTGAAGTACTGTTTCATATATTCAGAAAAAAAATTGACAAGGACCATATGCAAAAGAACAGTTTTCTAACTAATTAATTCCTGTTACTCTACGGCCTCTTAGATTCGTTGTATCTTTGTGGCTAGAAAAGCAGATCGTAAGTAATCTAAATTTTTAACATTCACTGGGGTTTCTCAATGCTTTCTATTTTTGAGTCACAGAGCTCGTATATAACAATAATGGAAAATGTGTGTCCCTGTCAGTTTGCCACAATCCTCCCTCCCAGCCTGCAGATAATTCACACTTTTTTTTATAGTGAGCAACTCAGTGAGTTCTGGTGAAATTTCTGTCCTCCACTTCTTCTGTTCTGACAGTTATTCCAGTTAAAACACAACCCATTTCTCAGGTATGCTTGTTTTTCATGACAGAACATTGTGCTTGTTCACACATTGCTGGAGTGGCATTATGCCAGATTCTTGGTACAATAATAAAATTGATGCTGTTTCCTACGTATAATTGAGTGGAAAGGTTACCTGCATGTAGACTAATAGATCAGACTGAGATGCAAGCACAGATGACACCAAGTCTTTTGGGTTTTTTAAAATGTATTTTTTAACACTGTCGTTCACTGTCGGTGGAAGAGTGATTTCCAGTCTTTTGGCTTACCTTGTCATAGCTAGAGATTGGTCAGGAGATCTTGAGGACGGTTGAAAGCAGAACAAGTTTCTCAAATAAAACATCTATGGTTATATTTCAGACAGTAAACTACTGAGCTGAATGTGGGACTTTGACCATAATAGAAGCACATCTGTATTTCATTATGGAATGCGCTTGTCATTTAACTGGTGACAAGAAGTCAATATCCTATTTACTTTATACTTCAAAGTGTTTGCAACCTGGAATCATTGATTTCATCTACAATAAAAATTGACATTTGATGGCATTCATCTTTTTATCATTAGTTTCCCTTGCAAATCAAAGAGAAAAACGGTAAAATACTTCATTCATGTGAATGTAATTTTATTATTTAGATACAATAGATAAGTTGCTTTTCAGTATAAATTAAAGAGTGAAAATTATTATTCATGGAGGAATAGTATGCACAAAACAAACATTTTCATATTGTTTCTTCAGATTTGTTTCCTTAGTTTCCAAAAGTATTTTATTCAATTTATCAGTTTCAAGTGTTGCTTAGAAGGTTATAACGCCGCTGTCAACCCGTGTTTTCTTGAAATAATATAGCAGCAAAAGACCTTGGCTTTAGTCTTCAACAAGAAATAAAATGAGAGAAAATAAGCTATCTTTGGTGTGCTATCTCCACTTACTTTGGACCTCACAAAATATGGTTTTTTTGTTGTTGAACAGCTTTCTTGGTTTTATGGGCCTTATCAATGAATTACAACTATTTGCCTGCAAAGACTTATGCAAAATCCATTGAGCATTTTGTTCTGAAAGCTGCTTAACTTCTTTTCACTGGCTTCAGTAAATATCAGGAAAACTCAGAACATTAATATATTGTGAACTGAATAAAAACAAATGCAGTGGGTTTTTTATTAATTTATCAAGTCTGACTGAAGTTCAGATCCTGCAACACCTTCTAGAAGAACAGTCACTGAATGTTACATTTTCACAGCCTTAATGATAAGATGCTGGTAGAAAGATTAGATAAATCTCTAGAACCACAAATAGCTATTTCACACCATCATGAAGAAATCTATCTCAGGAAATCCTTAACCTGCTGACTGCCACAAGCTGGCAGTCAGTGTAACTGAGAGACATCCATATTCAACCTGTTTCTCATAGGTTGCTGCTGCAGTTGCTGTTTTCCAAAGCACCAAGTGGTACCTTGTCTTGAAGAGAGTCCCATACACAAGCTTTTGATCTGATCAAGTACAGAAATTTTTGTGCGTTTCCACTGTCATATCTTGTTTGGATGTAGTAAAGATCACATTAGAGTGAAACCAGCTGAAATGCGTAGATAAATTCTGAATGACAAAGGATAATACTATGTAAAATATTTGAAATCAGACTTAGTGTAATTTCTATGTAAATATTCAGAATACTTCCTAGAGAAGTGTCCATCTTACAATCCAAGAACAAGCCTCTAACTACTTATTTATTCAAAACAGACAGTAATTATTGTTTGAAAGATTCAACAGTAGATTATGATCCAAAGACTTCTGGTCATTGAATTTCTGCTCATCACAAACTTTCATAAAAAACACTAAGTATCTAACATTTAATATAAACATTACCAATATCAGCAGCAGTTTCATTTGGCCTGCTGGACTCCAAATCAAACCCTACTGGCATCCAGGAACAAAACTGAAAGGGTGCACAAGCCATGTAGGTCATATGTAGACATTTTTAGGTAGACATAGGCATCTTATTGTTTTAATATGTAAATTAATCCTACTGCAAGTGAATAAAAGCTTGGTATTATTGCACCAACAACAATTTGCTAAGTCCTAAATGAAAAATCTTCTAGCATAGAAAATGCATTTAAAAGGTACCTTCTCAACAGCAAAGTCATAAATGTAATAGGTTTTGAAAGTATTAGTTTGCTTTCCATGTGTGAAACAAAATAGTGTCTTGAAATATCAGACAGCATTTAAAAGCACAGTGATTCCAGTTGACTTCTTATCTCCTTAACATATGCTATATGTATATAAGGAAAAATGCTAAATAGACTAAATAGATTAAATAGACCATAGAAAGCTTTTAATTTTAAAATAATATATTTTGTTTGAAGAACATTCCAAGGTGAATAAGCTTGTTTTACCATGATATCTATTTCATTTTACTGACATGTATTTGCTTATAAAACTGTGAAACAGTAGTATATATTATTTAATATTTGTATTTCAGTGATGGCTAGAGATTAGAAATGGGGAAACAAGGTCCCAAGGAGCAAACACATTTTAACAAAAGTAGTTCCTCTTCGCAAAGTTTGGAGTTCAAAACCCAACAGTACAACTGTATGTTCTATCATACTTAGGAGAGCTTATTACAAAAATCAAGATATCCATCCAACAGTATTTTTTCTAAATTCAGGGTAAAAAGTCAAATCACATGCATATGCCCAGTAGAGAATTTTTAAAAAGAAATCAGAAATTTTGTATCTTGTACTCAAATTAAGTATTCCTACTTTCCTTTTTGGCTATATTTTACTTAGATTTGCTGAACTAAACTTTCTGGATTTATCATTCATATGTCTCCTCCTGCCTTATTTTTCCTAACAACTTATCTCTCATATTAGAACATATACACCAAGTTCTTATTTCATAATCTGTCTTCCCGGACAATAATTATGCCATGAACTGAGCTGACATTCATATTTGTTCATATGTGAATTTGTAGAAGCAATATATTTATTTTTTACAAGTTATCCACTGAGTTATTTTGAAAGTAATAATTCTAGTTTTCAATTTTCATGTAGGTAGACTTTCCAGTGGCTTTCACTACTGTAATTACTGTAATTACATCAATAAGAAATGTTTTAAAATACAGTTATTACTCAGCTGAATATCTCATAAAGGATGTGATTTTACTTACAAATGAAAAAACTTTTATGAAATTACTTATAATCACAAGAGGTAACTGCAAAAATAAGTGCACAATAAAAAATGCAAAACTAAACAGAACAAGACAAAAAATTACCTTAGTTTGAAATCTGAGAACCACATTTTCTAAAGCTTTGGGGGTTAGGATGTAAAGACAGGGCTGAAGTCAGATCCTTAAAACTTAGTCTTCAGGTTACACACCCAGAAGTTAGCATACAAAATCAATGTTCACTTTTTTAAACAATTAATTAGATTGATCTATTTGCAAAAGTGAGTTTCAATCTACAAAATAAGAAGAAACTACTAGAATCCTGTGTCTCAAACTATGACTTTTATAGCACTAATACAGAAAAAGACCTCATTGCTTCTGTAGATACTTTGGGATTCTATCACATAACTGTGAAATATAATTGAAGATGTGTTAGAGAAACAGATTTATCAGTTACTTTGAGTGTTAGCAAAATTTCTGAAAACAACAACATATTAAAACACACTGCATCCCAGCTAAGAGTTTGCTGCATGAAGGAAGTAAATCTTGAAAACTCAAAGGCATTAAAACTCAAAGGCTCTGACTCTGTTATATCGTTAGTCTCAAAGTATGAAAATTTGTAGCATAAAAATTAGAAAAATTAGTTTTCAACATAGAACCCATAGAAGCTCATAGTATGCTTTTAACTATGGTAAGTAAAAACTAAATGGTAAGTAAACCGTCAATGCCTTCTCTTAAGTCAAAAGACATCATTTGTCTCAGAACCATTAATGAAAAATTCCTATATCACTTACCTACTATGAATCTTGAAGTAATATTGGAAAAAATAATAGCAATAACAAAAACAAAACAGGTGTACCTATGCTTGCTTAATTGTGATATCTTTTCTATTTGTACCAACAAAACACTTTTCAAAACTAATCACTAAGGACAACTACAGGACTAGTAATCATCAAGCATTGATGAATAGCGTATTTAAATCCAACTGAAATTAATGTAGCTTCCAGTCATCCAAGTAGCTTCCAATCCATTCCAAGATTCACAGTAACATTAACTAACTGACTTAGTAGCAGCCATCATTAAATTAGATGGTAATGATAGCTATAAGTCATACTTTTGAAAATGAATTCCCACAAACACATAAACACAAAAAACTGTAAGAACAACAGTAACAGGTGATAGAAATGACCTTGGCTTCTAGCAGAAAACTGGAGAGAAACACTTTTACTTATAATTGTGTCTTTACAATGAACTTTGCATTCTCTCATTCTGAACTTTTCACATGAACACCTTTATCTTTTACTTGCTTGCTCATATAGGCCCCAATTTCTAGGGCCAGAGTATAGTTTGTTACTCATTTGTAAGCTGAAGCTTTTTTTTTTTTTTTTATTCCATAGCTTATTCGATGATGTTTATGGTAAGATTATTAAAATGTATTTCAGAGACTATCAGTAAAAGGCATTCCATGAAGCTCCTCACAGCCTACCAGCTAATAAATCTGTGGTCTTTGTCCAGACATGTATATTGAATTTTTATTAAGTAGCTTAAATTTTCAAACAAATATCTTGCTTATTCCTAGGAAAAGGAATGCCCTCTTTGTAAAAATGTAAAGACCTTTATTCTTTGGTTGTTAGATCACTTCCCCTTAGACATGCTTTTGACTATTCGTACTTAGCAGCAATCCAGAAAAACAATGTGATTCTACAGCAGGGCTGGGGCCTACAGGTCTCTAAGAGAACAGATGGAATGTTTGAAAAGTAGGATTTCCTGCTAAAACAATAAATTTCTGTACCAAGTTGCAATGACAGTGGAACTGCCAATGGCTACATGCAATTGATGTATTCAAGTCCAAGTTGGATGGCGTCCTGGTCCTGTAGGTGGTAACACTGCCCACATCATGGAATTGGAACTGGGTGATCTTTAAGGACCTTTCCAACCCAAGCCATTCTATGAACCTATGAATTAAAGGGATCATCATCATCATCTTAGTAGCTGCCATTGCCAGGGTTGCTGCTCTTAAAATTCTGAAGAAATCAGTCAAACTAGCAGAGATTTTAATCAGTAACTAGCAGGATTTTTGGAGCAGGTTGAACATAATGCATATATATTGATAGATTTACAGCATTTGTTCATGTATTCAGACATATAAATACAACTAACAGTTCTTCTGAAATAACTGAACGTCTTTGCTTCATACACATTGCCATGTCAGACAACTTTTTATCAGACTTTCCCTCTGCTGCCATCTGTCACACGGCAACCAAATGTAATGGAATATTGGTAGGAAGATTCAGCCTCTACTGACATACCACCAACATCCACCTCTGACACTGTGGGTCAATATAATAAAAAGGAGGCATTACTTTTGGAGCAGCCCTCATAAATTATAGCACTAAGCAGAAATGCTACAGTGCTTTCTTATATAATCTAAGTATACAGAGATACATTTCTTGTTTGACTGCTAATACAAAATACAAGCCATCAAGTACCTTAAAATCATGTATTTCCAAGTAAAAGGCAAAATGCTTGTAGTAGTCATGATCAACAGTTTAGAAATATTTGACATTCGTCATAGTATCCAGTGTTTGTAATGCATCTACCTCCTTTTTCTTAAGCATCACCTGAAGTCCAAACTGAACATACTGTGTTGTCTCACTTGTTGTGCTACACCAGGAAGAATAAAATTTATTCTACCACTTAGAAATATACCTGTTTAAAATACAAACAAAGGAACACAGACATGATGTAGAAATACATAGCCATTAAGATATGATAGTCATTAAAACCCATGAGTTGTTTAAACATCTCCACTCATTTCTTGTCTACACTTTATTATGATTACAGAAACGTATCTTGTAAATAATGCGCTACTGAATTCACTGTAGAATACTTTCCATATTTACTCTCAATAGAATACTGAATTCTGTAAATTTAACATTTTCTCCACATACGTGTCATTTCATATGTTTCATTTGGAGGCAATACATTATTTGGTTCACGAAGGAAAGAACTAAGTTATCTCTTTAATATAGCGCTATGAGGACACTCAGTCAATAAAGGAACTGTAATTTACAGCTTGATCCTGTAAGGTCGGTGGCCATCTAAATTCCCAAGCTGATGGCAACTGAGTATTGCACATCAAGTCCCATAGCCTTAACATCAGTCAGAAATAATTGATTATTTGTTTAATTTTACACGTTAAATGAAGGCTATCTACATAACAGAAGGGGCAGACAAATGACACATGATTATTTCACAGCAGTGGAAACAGAAACCAGATTCAGATGTCTTAATTGTTTAATCTATATTATTACCACTACATCATGACACCCTCTACCTTTTAACCTCTCTTTGGGGAGTTCAGATTCACTCAAACACAGGACCCATATCTGGTCCCTTGTCTGTAGAAAATCTGCATGCCAGATACAGCTGTCTAATACATGTAAAAGATGTTCTCCCAGATGCCAACACCTCAGCAGCACGGCCTTGAAAGTGTATTGGCTGCTAAAGACTTATACTTGGAGCAGCCAAGAGATATGATCATTCATTTTCCTTCTAGGAGGAAAGTGCTTCTATTTATTGCTTCTTCATATTCAGAACATTATAATTCTTTGACTTCTGCTTCAGTGATCTATCCCTCCTCAGGAGCTCTCACATGCATATGCATATTTTTTTCTTCCTTTTTTCCTCCGTGTCCTATCTGCTCTGGTGTCCCTCAAAAAACTCACAGACTTAAGCAACTTGTAAAGAAATACTGCTTTGAGGAAAGGAAGCACTCAAACCCACAACACTGACAAGCTCAGTGCAGTGGTTTACCTACTGCTTCTCATGTTTCTTTGTAAGCTTCAGTCTACTTCAAACTTCCATTTTCTCACTGGACTTTTCTTTTCTACAAAGAAGAAAAGTCTCTACCCATTTCCCAACTTTTGTTCTACTTATCTCTAATTAAAATTGATTTAAAAATGAAATAATTTTCAAACATAAACTTATGCACATCTTGAGGGTTTGTGAATCTGAGATGCTTGGGTTAGAATCTGGTTCTTTAAAGATTCTGTATATCCAAAGAACAGAAAGAGGCACTTTGATAACCCACCAGTTATGCGACTCATTCTCTGGAGCTGCTTCATTTTCTGTTTACCATAGAGGGAACTGTAGTGTGATTGTGCAGTAACAGTACTTGTGGCTTTGTCTTTTTCAGCTTGTCGGAATCTGAGCTCATCTAAAGGTAATGACAGATTAAGAGATAAAGACACACTATGATGTTCTTCAAACCAGTGTCTCACTTCTGATACCCTCACTAGTCCCCTGCAATGCAATTGCAGAAGCTCTGTAAGTCAGTTTATCCATCTGAGTAGAAATTTGCCTGGGTATTTCTAAGTGCGTTTGTTGTCCTCATGCCACCTACAGAAGAAAACCAGCTTTGAAAAGCATTCAAACATATCTTTCTGCAGAAATCTGTGCAGACAAAACATGCTTTTTTTTCTCTTTACCAAATACAGATATTGGAGTGAAAATAAAAGTCAAGTTTGATACTTTTCAAATACAACTGCACAACGTCAGTAGCAACCATACAGCATTTCTTTAGAGACTAAACGCTTGCTTGCAATTTTAATGGCAGTTTGTAAGAGCGTGTGTAACATTGCCATCTAGTGCCTTCAGCCATAACAACGTATTTAGCAAACAAGACATAGGCCTAGCCACTTCCAGTAAATAATAACATTCCTTCTGGATCTCGCACTAACATTCATTATACTTTGTCCTACATTTAAATTTGAATTGCATGAGAAACTTTTGAAAGGGCATCTAACATACTTCAAAGGACTGATAGTAAATAAAAAAGGTAGTTATTGGAGGAGGCTAGAAAAAATTCGTATCTTTTCTAAAGATTAAAAAAAGCATAAAAAGTTTCTTTTTCTTACAGTTTTTGGTGGCTTGTTGCCACACCCGTTACAACTATTTTCACTAAAGGTTGTGTGTGTTTTCACCAAACAGACTGTTTTCAAGAAGGAAAAAATTATGACTCCCAAAGACCTTGAATTAGGCAGTAATGGCACTGGTACTGGACAGGAACAAGCTGAAAAGGGGATGTACAACCACCAATGGAAATTCTCCTTTGTATGGCAGTTAATCTCACACTTGACACAACACTGAATTCAATATAAATGTAGGTTATATGAGATCAAGAACATCCTCTATCACCTGCAGGACAGACCTGCAGCACTATCTTAGTCTAAATACTTAATTTTAGACAAGAAAATTTAGATGGGTAGGTTTCCACCCGGAAATGACATCATTTTTAGGCATCCAGAAATGTCAATAGAACAGATTTGGAACAAGAGGAAGATTGTCTGCACAGTGTTGGAAAGGTGTACATGTATTATTATCTCTTCTTCCTTCCTTAACATTCCATCTCAGAATTCAATCTGTTGAACAGTTTAAGTAATTCCTTATTTTCCAGAAAAACAGAGTTTTCTAGGCTAGAAAAATATATACCAGAGCTCAACTTTCTACATACGAACAAGCAGAATTTTCTGTGTACATGGCAAATTGGAAAAGCAGGCAAAAGTCAACCATTGCATCTATGCCTTCAGAATAATACATATGCTCTTGTGGAACACAAAAATAGACGGTGGAATTAAAAAAGAAAGAAGTATATTAAGGACAGCTTTTTTTTTTTTTCTCATCATTTTGGAAAACATCAAAAATGTCTGGTTCTTGCACTTTTCATATCTCTACCATTCTGAATAACTTTAGATTGAACTGGAAAACCAGATAAAATATCTGCAAGAAGCAATAAACTCTTACAATCTGTCACCATCCTAAGTGAGCAGAGTGAACGCATTCACTCATTCCTAAATATTTATTGTTTCTCAGAATAACAGAACATTATTTAAAGCATTTTCATTTTATTTCTAAAGAAGTAATTTCTAAAAAAATGTACAGTTTCATAAAGTATAATACTTGCATTAGCTACCAACTTGAAATCCCTTCAAGAATCTTAGTGCCTGGATGCTTAAGTAAGCCAACATATTTTATTCTCTTTATAACTTAAGGTAGCATCCTATGGAAGCTATCCAAAAGTGTCAAATATATTTTTGGAAGAAAAGATAAACATTTCCTTTTAAACAGATTTTTTTTTGGCTTTTATTATAATTATAATAAAGTTATGAAAGTAATAAATTATTATTATATAAAAGGAAAGAAAAGAAAGGAAAAATAAAAGAACACAGCACAGTTAGTCATCATTTCAGAAAATACATATACATATTTATTTGACAGGTGAAGTGAATCAGTGTGGATCTTGAACATGTACTTTTTTTTTTCTGTCAACAATTGTACAAGCTCTAAAACTCTCCTCCCCACACACACACACAAACATAAAAAATTAAGACCCATAAATAGCTAGAACTTATTCACAACAAATTTTGCATCCACTTACATGATATTTGCAGTTTATTTTGTTTTGACACAGAAATGAATGAAGTGAAACTAAACAAGGTTAATAACACATGATGCAAAAAAATGCAAATGGACATCTCTTCCTGTCCTCCTTTGTGAAAAATGCTCTTGGTCCATTTAAGATAGTGATAACTTCTACCTAAGGAAAACAGTCCAGGTTTGTTTTTCAGGCAATGCTATCATTATTGAAAGGATTATATATTCTGGGAATTGGAGTACATGCACATAATTTGTCAGTGAGCTAAATTATCAAGCCAATGTTCAGAGGGAGTGTGCAGTAAATAGGAATTATATCTTTAATTCAGTGTTCATTTGTATGATATTCTGCCTTTAAAGCAGCTGAAATTTGCAAGTTAGCAGGACCAAGTGAAATGTTTAACCCTCGTCTTGAACAGATCTTCAGGGCTTAAGCTTCTAATGGATGAGTCACCAAAATTAAGATCTAGTTTCAGAATCTTCTCAGTGAAAAAGACTCGTTTAACCCTCCCTCCCACCTTGACCCTAGATGACTTTTCTAGTTCCACAGTTCTTTCCAGGTACAAAAATAGTATTTTTGTCTTCTAAGCACTTTCCCTTTCCTCCAACATACACACTGGGCTTCCTTTTACCTGTGAGGTGGTTGTTTTGCAACAGTCTGATGATGATGGCTGAAAGGATCGTTGAAGTCGATAGGGTATCCCATGGAGACATTTCAGCCTGCTGACTATAAGTAACAGACGTTAGTCAAGAAGAAAGAAGGTAGGAACCATGATAAGAAAAAATAGTTTTCCTTTCCTAGATTCATCTATTTACAATTGAACCTCTATGTAGTTTTTATTCTACATGTCAATACTCAACCACACATAGAGTTACGCTTGTTCATTTATTGCAGTAGCCATTCTAGGTCTCGGACAAAGCAAGCCCTGCCCATGCTGAGTAAGATAAATACTGTGAATGCAAATGTCATTGCAAAGAGTTCCAGAAGTCAACAGAAAAGAAGCACTATAATAAACACTATGCAAAAAAGAATACGTGAAACTGAGAAATGCTTTGGTCCAGGTCCATGGGAACTATGTAGCAGATCATTTCTCCCTGAAGGGAATGTTCAGTATGAGATGACCACCTTTATGAAGCTGATTACATACTTCCAGATATCCCAGGAATTTGTTATTAGAACAACACCTTTTTCTAGTTGAACTGTAATATTGTAAGGAAGGAAATTGTTATCAGCTGTATATGAAAAAATAATGAGTACAAACAAAACAAACAAACAAAAAACCTAGAAGAAAAATGAACTGATTTCTTCAAATAATAAATAGGTTAAGCCAAAAAGACTATCATAGAAATCTTTTTTACTGTAAAATCTCTAACTTTCACAGGGCATCAAACTTTATTTCAAGCCAGTACCACTACCACAATAAACATCCACAGTGATGAATGTTAATCATTCTGTAGAGTATTAATGATCCAGCAGCAATATGTATCAGTATTTGCAGTCTTATAACTAAGATTCACATATACTCCAATCATCATGAATAATATTTTATTTTAGAAATAGTAGTAATTAAGGTGTAAAGTATTAAGAATATTGTATTGCTCAGAATAAAAGATTGTTGCAGTCTAAATTATCTTTAGAGAGGAAAACTAATGCCTAAAAAATGCAGTGCATACAAAGGAGAAGGCTGAGAGATTGTTAATTTTGAATCTACAAATGGACACCACCCAGAATAGAGCAGTCCCAAATATATTTTTATTTACCATCTGAAGCTGTAGAGAGACATGCAAATTCAGTGCAAACAGACTCTTTGGATGACATATTTTCTAGATTTAAGTATATCAGCTCTTCATTCTACAAGGGGATAGACAGGTGAACAGGAAATACTATTGAGTGCTTTTCTGGCTGTCTGCCCTACTCTGAATGATGGCCAAAATTATACCAATACTTGGCAGATTGTTTAAAGGAAAGACAAAAGTTATAAAGTGAGAATCTAAACATTTTAAGCTTATCTTCATGCCTTTACTTAAACAAGTATACTCACTTAGAAGTTACCGCTCTGTTATAAAATAAATATTCTGA
The DNA here is from genome assembly GCA_016647715.1 of Pavo muticus. Classification (NCBI taxonomy): domain Eukaryota; kingdom Metazoa; phylum Chordata; class Aves; order Galliformes; family Phasianidae; genus Pavo; species Pavo muticus. Next base: position 86,092 of record JACDJE010000534.1, on the reverse strand, counting down.
GCTTTGACTTACTCTCCGTTATCTGTATAAGCATTTTAAAATCCCTGTATTCAGTTTAAGCTATTTTCACATTTAAAAATGTTTTAGAAACAGGTTTTTCTATGCCCAAACTATCATTATGTGGTGTTTTAGCTAAATCAGAAATCAAAGTTTTTCAACTGCGCTTTCTTTTAATTGAAAAAGAAGAAAGTAGAAAAACATTAAAAGGATAATAAATATTAGATCCTGGAGACTCAGACTTGTTCTTGGCTGCTATCATTATAAATACGACAAACTGGCAGAAATAATGAATAGATCCATTCAAAAGCAACTGACAGCAAACAATTTTATTCATCAGTAACAGTATTCAAATTATGTTGAAGAAAAGAAGATCTTTGCATTTTTGGTGCAAAATAACTCTCTTTAGTTCCTAAAGAAAAAAAAAAAAGAAAAAAAAGGAAAAGAAAAAATAAGTTATTTCTCAGATTAGCTAGGATAAAATGTTATTTCAGAAAAAAAATGGTCCAATTGTTCCTCTAAGAAGCTGTCACAGAGGAAATCCATCATTATCAGTTCAGTGATGATATTCAAGGCACCCAGCACTGTCTACTCATTGTTTGATGCATACCTACCTTCCAAGAAAAGCATCCTAGCTGTAGGAAATGATTTGATGACCTAAAAACCAGTCTCTGGATCCTGGTATCCCTCAAATCAGTTTCAAAATGAAACAGGGAGTTTTCAGGTAATCAAATTGAGTTTTTTTCATGTTCCTGTATCAGAATCTTCTTCAGTTGAAACAACTCTGTAGGATTCCATGGTTTTCTGTGTTTTACCAATGCACATACACTTAATAACAAATAAATTCTGTAAAAATGAAAACAATGGCATTTTGTTTGAGAAATAATCATTCTTGTCACCCACCCTGGAATCTGAAAATTACTCTAAGTTCTAAAGATATGCTCATATTACTGATTTTTGCTTTGACTAGATTTAACAAACAATTGTGATACAGATCGTTCTCAAGAAGGAATGAAATCTATTTATTTCATTTTTGTATTATTTCTCTATGAAGATCCACAGGAGCTACCTATTTCTCAGCCAAGTAAAACGCTAGCCTGAGTAGTAGTATTGTGTGGATATCACGTATCTACAATACAAATGAAATTGCAACTTAAAACTATATTGCACTATTTTATGCAGATACCAAAATGCAATGATTACAGCTGTGGAGTACATTATTTTAAAAATCTTCCTTGACTATATTCCACTGTAATGCCATTCAGTGATATGCTGTTATATACAGTTCCACAGTCCTTTGACTCTCTTAATGAAATAATGTATTTATCTGGAAGCCATCCAGCCCAGAAAAATTCTTTAGCAACATTTGCTCAAGAGAAAGAGTAGGATTAGCTCCAAGCAGCGTCAGAACCCCCACTGGCCAGATACCAAAGTGGGCCGAGTTGGCTATCATGTTCTGGTGACAGGCAGAGAGTGCTCAAGTACTCATGGAAATTTCAGTAACACAGTAACCTACAGATTTGTGTTAAAATGCACTGAGGTTTTGAATTTGTGGGCAAGACAATATTTTCTGTGTTCTTGGAAAGAAAGGAGCAGCCTATTTGTTTTCTATTGCATGTGTAATTTAGTGACAATCTCTTTCTGTAAGCTCCAAAAGCAAGAAAGAAATAAGTGGGGCTGAATAATCATAGAATCAAAGAATCGTAGAATCACAGAATGGCTTGGGTTGGAAGGGACACCAAGGATCATCAAGTTGCAACCCGCCTGCCACAGGCAGGGTCACCAACCTCCATATCTGGTACTAGACTAGGTTGCCCAGGGCTCCATTCAACCTAGTCTTGAACACCTCCAGGGATGGGGCATCCACAACCTGTCTGAGCAGCCTGTTCCAGTGCCTCACCACTCTCTCTGTAAGGAACGTTCCCCGACATCCAATCTAAACCTTCCCTCCTTGAACTTAAAACTATTCTTGCTTGTACTGTCACTGTCTACCCTTGTAAAAGGTTGATTCCGCTCCTTTTTATAATCCCCTTTGAAATACTGGAAGGCTGCAATGAGGTCTCCTCGCAGCTTTCTCTTCTCCAGGCTGATGTGACAAATGATAAGGATGCTGGTGATAGTATGCATGTCTAAGAAACTGCAGAGCTGGTGAAAAGATCTAAACAATAAGAGCAATATCTGTGCAATTCCCATCTCTACTTTCTCCTGAAACTTGCTTTAAGGGTAGATGGGCTGGCTCAGCACAGTACGTTAACATGCGCTAAGAAGAAGAGGAAGTGGTTATCCTAGAATGGATGAGTTTAATAAATACTCGGAATAGCAAGGAGCATTAAGGTTAGACCCTCACCAAGATACCTAGCTTGATTTTATGTTATGCTAATATAGAACTTGCTGAAGTTGCTGTCTATTTTTTTTTTTTCAGCTTTACTCTTTCTCTTCACTCTTCTGTCCTCTCTCCCCTTAAATTTCTCTTCATATAAATCATGGACTCAGTATTTGCACATGGAAAAGGATTAAATTATTTTGAATATGAACTTTTTATCAGATTTGAAGAGTGGCTGGAAGAATTCATCTAACTTTCTCTTGACTAATGAAATAAGAAATGGTTATTCCCAGAAGCCATATCACACCACGTAATATTAATGTATCTTGTCAGTAATATTCATTTCTGGTTATTACAGCAACTGCTACATCTTCTGCAGAGCTCAGGATATTTTCATCCTCCTTGCAGATTGTCTAAATGAAGAAGATATGCTGATAAAGTATTCTCTGTATTTCGGCAATGTACTGATAATGTAAGTCTGTGCTTTAGTTCTAGCCTGCATATAGATTATCATTCCATGTGTATATTCTCTTAATTAAGAGTGAGGAAGAAAAATGGAGCTGACAGATACTTCAGTTTGTATTTAAAAACAATGTGTCAATGAATATTTTTACCTGAATTAGAATATTCTGTAGTCGTATGTATCTGTCAAAATATTCCCAAAACCTGCAGAGGGATAAAGTTCTATACCTTTACACCTGTGCCTCCAAAAAGCCTCCTGCTCTGTCAGAAATGTCTCTTTTGAAGTTAAGCAATTGTCACTGTCCTGGATGCTATCTTTAAACTATGTATACAAGATACGGAGTAAAAGGTTGAAAACAGAAGATATGCAGAAAGAAGCCTGGGTTTTTCAGTCTGTCTGGTAGTGGAAGACTATTGAAAAAAACGGCCTCAGTCATCAAATCAGGTTACTTAGAAGAAGCAGCTGGGGTAACTTCTGGTAAGTAAGGAACTTTTACTTTCATTCTTACTCTGCCGATCTATTGATTCATAGATTTTAAGGATAAAGGTATCACAATGTTGACCTTGTCTGACCTCTTATATGACACAGGGAAATGAATTTCACTGGGCAATTTCTATATTAGTAATGTCTGTTTGAAGTATACCATATTTTTAAGAAAGATATTCAATCTTAGTACTTCAAATGATGAAGAACTAACCTCATATCTTGCTGCGCTTTTCTGGTGATTAATTACTTTCACTATTAAAATTTCAGCTTTATTCCTAATTCAAATTTGTCCAGCCTCATCAGCTAACCACTGGACTTAATTGCAACTTCTCTACTAGATTAAAAAGGCAGCTACCATTTGAAATATATTTTCTGTACAGATACTGAAATAGTACAATGAAGTTACTTTTCTCTTGGATAAACTAAATAGGTTGTGTTCAGTTAATAAGCCACCATCTAATTTTCATGAAAAATGAAAGTGATATCCTTTAAGAGTCTTTCATGAAAGACACCATATTAATTCACAAAAATATTTTTTCCAAGAGCATTATCTACATCTTTATGGTTTTTTTCATTCATTGACTTCTGACAGAAACACCAATAAATTTTCAGTTTTTTCATATAGTTGCACACGCTCAGTTCCACAAAAGCACTATGTAGCAATACTCATTGGTACAAAAGATATCCATTTAGTCACCTTCAAGAGTAGAAATTTCATATAGTCATAGCAAAGTGGACTCCTGAGTTCCTAGTATAATTCAAGGGGACAACAGGACATGTAGGACTGGGGTTCACAGACACAAACAAATGGATGGGAAGATAACCCATAGATATGCACAAGTTTCTACAAGTCTGCTTTTCCTTGGTTTAGAAATGTATCTGAGATCAAGATTCACAGACCAAACTTACTCCTGGATCCTGGCTTTAAAGAAATAAATCATCCACTTAAGGAAAGACTTTGAAGTACATAAAACCAAATTCGGGNGGGGAGGGGTGGCATAATCTACTATGCTAGAGACAAAAATAACGTCCATCCTCTTCTGTTAAAGATGAAGCTTGATATTCAGGCTTGAAAGAGATGAAGAACATAAAATTGAGCCTATACATGAGTGATGAAGGCATTTGTCTGGGAGAGAAGGGTCATTGTCATGTTGCCTTGAATGCTATTTAATAAAGGCTTTGTGCAAGGCCTGGAAGCAGGGACACTTTTCAGAGTTGAATGCCTTCAAGAAGGCATTATGTCATGTTTCTCTTCCTCTGGTCTCATGTTCTCATGTTCACATACACTTTCAACAAATTATATGTATATAATTCTATATATCGTAATGCTTAGTCTACCATGTTTTAGTGTCAAGTGTTCTGAGAATCATCTAGCTTAAAGCTAAAGAGATTTTTTCAGAATGTTGAAAATGTTACTTAATAATTGTTATGTTAATTTCTGTAAAAAGTGTCAGTGATTTCACCTATAAATGAATGCAATGGAAAAGAAGACTGCTCACTTCCCAGTTGAAAAAAGCTATTAAAAGCTTTATCATGTTCTTTTGAGGCATATCTTTGCCCAAATAAGCCATACAAACTTTACAAACCATGTTTAGTGCATGTCTTCCACTTCAAATACCTCCAGAGGCCATAATAATGTTCATTTTCTAGTAGAAGCGCTATCAAAATCTCTGTTGTAGCTGCACAAAGCAAAGTAAAAATAATCCAAGCCTAAATTTTGCAATGCTTTTCTATTCAATTCAATAATTAAAGTTTTTTGTTGCTTTTTACTTAAAAGGTTCCAGTTCCATCAGCCTTCAGCCAAACTGAGATCAAAGCTTTTTACTGCGGTTAGACAATACTTTGCTGTCTTCTGGATTGAAGCCTTCACTGTGTCAAAAACACAGAGATTCAGGTGAGTACAGCTAGACAGTGATTCTTCTTTTGCCACTAGTCTTTGTTCCTTACGTAATGTAGACTACTAAACTGAGCACGTGACTGAATATTTATTTGTATATACACTTGCTACACGGATAATGTGGCTATAGACCAGGCATGTTCAACTTGCAGCTCGCGGGCTGTATGTGGCCCGGCACAGCTGGCACTGTAGCCCAACCCCTGCCCAGCACCACCTGCCCCCCGCTGCAGCAGCGACTCTGCCCTGCTGAGCAGTCTGGCCCAGCTCTGGGAGTAACAGCCAAACTTCAGTGTGCTATTAACGCTAACTGAGCTGAAACGAAAGCATGGGGAGGGCACAGTGCAGTCCCAGCTCAAGGTGTAGCACATAATTATATGCATTTTTGTTCATTAGCTAAACAGTCCTGTGAGCACCAAAAAATATGCAGCCATACTATCCATTCTGATAAAGGAATTTGACATGTTTCAAGACTGCCAATAAAATCATTTCTTGGTAAATTTGCAATTCCATTTTCAGTTGATTTCAGTCATTACCTTCAGTTTTTCAGATGGAATGTATAGAGGTGGTCAACCCAGCCAACTAAACTTAACAGCAAAACTCAAACTAAGGGATACTTCTCAGTGCCAGATATGTCTTCAACAGCTTCTTCTGACCAAGATCATGCAGTAGTAGTGCAGGAGAAAATGGCAATGTACCTACCAACTGAGTTGTGCTCTACTCTTTTAAGCTTAATAAAAATATGAGGCGTTACTTTTGGAGCAGCCCTCATATAGTGGTTTTTTTTAGTTGTGTTTATTTAGTGTATAAATTCTATCTATCTAGACACCTGTCCCATACATTGCTTTTATTAGAATAAGCAGTGGACTCCTGATTCCAGCTGAGTTTTTAACAGAAGAATCTAAAGAAAAAAAGTGTTCTGAGTATTAAGTCATTTGTCTAAATGCCATCGATGTTCCATGGGTTATATAGCCAGTTCCTTCAGGGAGAAAAAGGAAGATTACCTTTTTATATTATAATCTTGTCCATTCTCCAAAATACTCACATTAAGATGAATAAAATTATTGTCTAAGATAGTCCATTGAAGCCCAGTGGAAAGGAAAAAGCAAACATCTTTTATTTAATTCTCTAATTCATGGTCTCCCTTATTCCATACTATGGGGGCTTCTCTGATAGCAATGCCTCCTATTTTATTATATTGGCCCATGATATTAGGGGTGGATGTTGGTGGTATGGCAGTAGAGGTAGAACCTTCCTACCAATATTCTGTTACATTTTGTTGCCGTGCAACATATGGCAGCAGAGGGGCAGTTGGACAGAATGGTGTCTGACATGGAAGTGTGAATGAATGAAGCAAAGGTATGGAATTGAATTCCTTCAAGTAGAAAAAATGGCACCCACTCACATTCATAGATGCTTGCTGAACGTTTACGGAGACAGAAGAGCGGATAAAAGCACAGTGAGTGAAATGTTTCAGCAGTGGGGACAGTGACAGTGAGCACCTCCACTGGTGTAGATTTTTATGAGTGTGGCATGCAGACTCTTGTTCATCGCTGGTGAAACATGGTGTTGACTATGTTGAAAAATAGTATTTTGCAGCCAAGAATTTGTAGCTGAACTCAGTCTGTGTTATTGTGATCTTTGTATCTGTTGCAGTTTCCATGGAAATAAATAAGAGGCATTACCTTCAGAGGAACCTATGTATAACTTCAGTTAGTCCAATTATGAAACTCAATAGTAATGGATTCAATCAGGCAGCTGGATGACCATGTCTTATAAATAAGTATTCGTGTTTTAAGCTAAGTCAATCAATGCGTTGATTTTTAAAGAGTGGATGAAAATACATCTCACAAATTAACTCTTACATATAACCCACTGCCCTAAATACTCAATGTGCAACATTTACTTTGACTTATCATGTAATAACAATTGCCCTTTTACTGTTCAGATTTATTCTCATATCTCATTGCATACTGTGTTTTTTAAATGCTTCATAACATCCTGTGCTTGTGGAAGTAAATGTGCTAAACTATCAGTCAGTAAATGACTTTGGAAATTAGTTGGAGGTTAATTCTTTGCCTCATTGGCCCCCAAAAGTAGCCAAAGTGTAATTGATTTTGATGGCATTCACAAAGTGCCTCAGCCTGTTGAATAATGAAGGAGCACTTACGGAGACAGCTACTGAATATAGCAACAATTATGCAGGGTATCAATGAGACATCGATAAAAATTTAATGCTTCTGCACTTAATCAACCTTGCCTTACCTTTAACAGTGTTGTTGCTTTAGGAAATCTATGAAATTCTAAGTGTCAGTGTGTTGCATATGTTTTACTTCCATCAATTCAGAGATTGGTCACTCAGGGTAAGCATAAATATTCTTAATGTGTTTAAAGAGCTGGTAAAGCATGAAAGAAAAATGACACACAATTACTGATGCTGGGAAAATGTCAGGTCCTGCATATATGTGCCACATGGATCCTTTGTCACTTACTTAGTGCCCCAATGACAGCATCATTTCAATCTGTTTTTTGTTTATTTATAAGTAACATGAGAAAGGTCAGATCATTTTTTATTCATTACAGATTCAGCCAAACAACTATCAAGCAATCACTCCATAGGTTTTTTTTATTTCTTTTATGTCATTCATTTTATGACTGACAGCGGAGGTTATATCTGTGCCTTAACAGTAATTTATTGATGAACTTTTCATGCTTGCATTAAATAACAAGCAGAAGCTGTAAGGAGTTTAAGAAGCTAATGAACCCAGACTATACTGTCATTATTTGTAGACACTTTCTAGCCATCTCAGTCAATGCCTGAGAAAAATGTCTGGGTTTCCATGCAGCACAGTCAACTAAGAAGCAACGAATGGTCACAGGACACTAAAATCACTGTGACATTTAAAGATATTACACAACACAAGATGAGGAGAAATTTTAAAGGCAGGTACAATGTCATTCCTCTAAAGGCAGTTTTGCTATGGGTCATTAAAGTTTTGGAGCAGTAGCTTCATACCTGAATTCTGAACTATTAGTCCTACATTACTTCAATGTCCCAGCGCCCTAGCAGTATCATCCCCCTTGCAGCAGAAATGCAGTAGAAGTGTTTCCTGCTATTAACACAGGATCTGGGATCACTGTGATTTAAGCAAGTTGTTTTCTCTTCTCAAACTAGTTCTAAATATCTCTTTGCAGTGTATGTGCCATGCATTTCATTAAGAGCCAGGCCTTGCCTGAACTTTCAGCAACACTCAAAAGACAAAGTTGTGGGAACTTATCACTTAAAAGTAATTTGTTGGTGGGTTTCATGCTGTCTCAAGGGAAAGTTCACTCCACTTGCTTAAGCAATTTTCTTTATCTTTGAGTGTCTTGTAAAATTATTATCTAATTTCCATCCTACTCCTTTTTTTTCCAACCCTACAGAAACAGACTACATCTGTGTTACTAGTAGAAGGGGGACCAAGCCAAGTCCTGAAACAAAGCAGTCCTGCATGACTCACTACAGCACACTTAGGGAGAGCTAGCTGGAGTGTGGAAGAGTACCAGGGAATGGATTAACACATAAAATCTGTGAACTGTCATCTCCAAGTTCTTGAATTTCATTTTTCAACTTCCTCTCTGGCTCAGTTTCACAAACATACCTGTGAGCTTTTACGAGCTTTACTTTAAAAGTATTCAAAGATATTTCTCACTTGTTTGCAAAGTTTGCAAAGGCAGCATCTCAGTCTCCAGAATTTTGATTTGTTTCTGATACTGACTTGAAAACAATTGTTGTGATTTTCCTTGTATAAAAACTGCACACAGATCTTTTTATTTTTTTAAACATTTAACTTATCTAATCTTGTTCTTGACATACTGTGGCAAAGGATCACTTCAAATTTGGATTCTAGACTGAAATAAAAATTTAATAAAACTGAAGAAAGCCTTTTTTTGTCACAAAATTTGCAAGGTATGTAGTAGGTGAAACAGAATATTACAAAAATAACCCAAACAACACATAATTTGTAGCTGCCAAGAGAACAGGTGTGTTCAATGCCTGCCTTTGATACTGAGTTCGTACATGTTTCTGTTCTCAGCTTCAAACTTCTGCATAGTCTTCTTCTTCTGTTTCCTGTAGAACCTTTCAGTTCAGATTTACAAACATATTGAGCACACTTACTTTCAGCTGGCATAAACCACAACAAACAATGGATATTGTGAAGAACAGGTACCACATGCTTTAGAGTCAGTGTCCAGATTAGTTAGAACTTCTGATAGTTTGATTTTTCTTTTTACCTTTTTTAGACTTTTCTACTTACACTTTTTCTATGAACAATCATGTAGGGAAAAAAAACCTCAATACAAACTCTTTCTTGTCCTTTATTCAGCATCTGTACTCCTACTAATGTGCACAGTATAGAAAATAGTTTAGGTTGTTAGGTTGATTCTTTTCCTATTCTTTATCATTCTACTTCGTTCTTTCCATTGCTGAATGATTTGTGTGAGTGTGCAAGTAAAACTAAATATACACATATATTATTTTGGCTAAAATGGTACCATTGAGCTCCATTTGAAAGTCAGTTTCTGTGAAATCTCACTAAATTATGAGCATTTCTTCTCTAGTTTGTCTCTCCATCATGTTTCTCAAGTGTTTTTATCTGAATGTGTTCTTCTGCATAAATATTTGTAAAAAAAAATGGAAACATTCTTTGTCCCTTCTGCCCCTATCTCCCACCCTATACCAATAAGTTTTCTTATCCTATTCCTTTCTTTGTGTTGGCAGATGGAAATTATTTGGTGCCTATTTTTCCACACTTATTTCAGCACTGAACTTAGACACGTGCCTAATTTTAGTGCTGTGCTGATCATCCCAAACTTTCGTCTCTTGTTTCATTAGCTTCACAAATGGTCCAACTTTTTGGCACCTTATCATCTTTTGCATATAACCTTGTCAATTTTGAAAATTCAAGCATTTTGTGTATTGGGGTTCCTTTTGTCAACATTCTGTGACACTGGATCTGTTAACTGAGCCATACTGCCTCTTTCCCCAGAGATTATGTTTTCCTAAGAATTTAGCTATCTTATTCTTTATTCTACCATCTAACCAGAGGAAGAAGTCAGACTTACCAGGATGTAGGACTTTCTGTAGTTGGTAATCACCAATAATCACTGGTAATCACTGGCAGCTCACCAATACTTTGACACAGATACTATTTGTGATGACAAGTTATGCCCCTGGCCAACTGCTCCATAATTTCACACATGACTGATGTCTTGGTGAATATCATCTAGTCCTGCTGTTTTACAAAGGTCAGACATAAAAATCTGTTTGATCTCATACTTGCTATATATTTTGTCAAACTTATCTAAACTCTGTGATGTTACCCAAAAAAAAAAAAAAAAAAAAAAAAAAATCACTCCCCAAAGTGTTTCAACAGAAAAGAAACAAGAAAAGAATTTACTGTTTCTTTCTTTGCCGTGATCCCAAATACCTACCTTATATTTCTGTTCCGGGGGTGTTCACCATTCCATATCTGTCTTCCTGCTTTTCTTGTATTTAAGCTGTTTTTTATTGTTAGCCCAAGCATCGTTTGCAAAGTGTTCGAATTCTTTTTTAGCCCTCTTGATTTCCTATTTACATCTGACCTGTCAGAAGTTTGACATGCCAGTAGTTTTGCTTCATAATTTTTGCCTATGTTCAATCTGCATCTTTTATCACAGTCAACTGACTGGAGCATTTTGACACTTCAGAAATGTTCATGAAGAAAAAAATGCACTGTTGGTGTAGATTCGCATTAGAAGGCATCAACTCCGAATCTGAACCAAAGCAGAGTTAAAAAACTAAATCTCTAGAGTGGTTTTCCATTTGGAGAGAAACCTCCTGATCCCAAAATAATACTGCTGTGGAAGAATATATTTAAAGATTTGAATAATGGAACCGCTTCACAATCAGGTTATTCTGAAGGTGGAATGACTTGGGTTTGGTTTTGTCTTAACCAGTCTAAGGCAATGGGTCATTTGCCTAAGTAGCAATTCAAACTTGCAGAGTTAACAGCATCATTTAATGTTATTTATTCATAATTACTTTATCAATAGCTGATTCTCAGACTAGACTTTTCTTTCAGAAATACCTTTGCGAGTGAGTGTTTCCATCTGCTGTAGAAGAGTGACGGTTTGTTTATACTCTTGCTTACATAATTCTGTATTATATTGGATATAGAAAATCATAGCACATCATCAACGTTTGATAATGTAAGAAACAGGGTTTTTTTAGTAACACAACTTTAAAATTAGTACTGCAGACCATTTACATCTAAGTTTTTCTATCAAGTCAATGTTATTTCTCCCACATATATATAAATATTGAAGATAATTTTTAGTGGAGCGTAGGTCTTCATATTTTGCTGTTTTGTCACTGAATTCTCTTTTTGAAAGTTTTGTCTAAATAAAATAATTTCTAATTACTGTCCAGAAATTAAACTGAACATTTGGAACGTTTAACAATATTTCACTTACATCAAATCAAAAGCTACAGTATCTATCACAAAGTGAAAGTGTCAGGGACATAAATCAATATAACACCTGTGATTTTTTTTCTCTATTTTTCCTTCATCTGCTATTCCTTAAAGTAATTGTAAAATGACAAACACTGAACAGCATCTTATGGCCACAATTGAAATTGCATTTAATTAAATCAATTGTGACACCACATAGCTTACATTTTCTTTCTAATGTCTTCTATAGCATTTCTACCAACAATGAACACTTAGTTAAGGAGTTTCCAATTTGAGATACTAATGTAATGTGCCAGGATTAAATTCCAAGATAGTGGTCTACAGATCTACTTACAAAGCACTAAATGTGTGAACACAGGACCTTCTCCCACCCTAACTGTCATATCTGTTAGTCCTTAAGATGGCATAAATTCATAGCATAGTATCGGTATAAGGAAGAATCAGTACAATATTCTCTAAAAGTTAGGGTGGTTCTCTGCCAGTTGATAATCTGTCATCAAGTGCTGAAAGTTCACATATAACTTGCTAATGAAGAGCTGTAGTATTTCATGACCTCAGATCATCAAGTTCAGCAAATTGTAGTCTCTGAAATAAAAATAATTCAAATGTAGCAATGTATGTGCAGATATGCTCATTTCAATTGAAATACATTAAAAATCTCTGCCTTTAACCAGATACATTGATTAAGCTATAGCTATATAACGTAGGATCTGAATTTCAGGATTTTGGTCCTGGCAATCTATTGCCCTTAGGAGAATCTGGTGCCTTCTCTGTCCTTAGATACTTAACTGTTGCATAGTATGTGGTTAAGCAAAAAAATGTTTGATATATGTAAGATCAAGAGTTCTTCAGTTTTAGTAGCACAGAATCAGAGTGGTTTGGGCTGGAAAACACTCTTAAAGATCTACTCCGACATCCTTTCCGTGGACAGAGACACATTCTTTAGATCAAGTTTCAATCCAGCTTTGAACATGTACTGAATTCTCTCTCAGTCCCAGTGTGTAGAAATCTTCCACAGGTATGCTTAGTAGCAAAGTGCTTTATAAGAGAAACATAAATTATTTAACTTATACTTGACTCGTATAACATTCATAACCCAGACACGCTGCCTCAAAATTAAGGTTTCTCTAGCTCAGGTTTGTATCTTTTGGCAATATCTATGAATATAAAAAGTCCTTCAGTAGAAGGGCTGTTGGGCTGCAGCCAGGCAAATTATTCATGTCTTAAGGGAGAAAGTAAGAAATAACCTTGTATGTAGTGAAGCCCATGCTGGATGCCTGGTCTAAAAAAAAAAAAAATGTATTTTGCAGTTATTCTTCATACTTTGCTGCTTAATATTGAACATGTTGGAAAAACAGAGAACAGAAAAATAAAAGAAAAGGCTGCTGCTCTCACCTAAGATCTGAAGCTCTTTGCACCGACTAGAAATGGGGCCACGAAAAATACCTTTGTGAGAAAATTGGGAAATAGACTTGAGCGTCAAGCTGTCAGTTATTTTCAATAACCGTTTTTTGTGTGTGTCTTTTGTTTACATCTCTGAATTCATTCATTGAGCAATGCATTTCCCTTTCCCCTTTCCTACACTGTGGGAGACTGTGAATGGCCTCTTGTTAAAATGACTGAGATAGCAATAGATAACAAGACAGATATGTAACAATAAATAGTGTGTACGAATAGCTACCCCAACCTGTCTTCTAAAGAGGATCTAACTGGTAATACTCAAGGAAATTCTGAATAATGAAATTTGATTAAGACAGCCATCAACCTGTCATAGAAAAGCAGAAAGACTCTTGAGAAAACAAGCTGGGGAGGTAGGGATGAGGTTGAAAATGGCTGAGGTTCAAAGGGACCACTGGAAATCTAGACCAATCTTCCTGTTAAAGCAGGGTCCTCTAGAGCACATTACCCAGAATTATGTCCAGACAGCTTTTGAATATCTCCAGTGAAGCAGACTTTACAACCTCTCTGGGCAGTCTGTTCCAGAGTTCAGTCATCTTTGCTGTAGATAAGTTTTCCCTCACGTTCACTTTGAACTTCTTGTGTTTCAGTTTATTCCCATTGCCTCTTGTTCTATCATTTGGCACCACTGAGAAGAGGCTGGTCCCATCCACTTGACAGTCTACCTTCAGATAATTATACACACTGATCAGATTCCACCTGATCCTTCTCCAGGCAGGACAGGCCCAGCTCATTCAGCCTTCCTCATATAACTGATGCTCCAGTGTGGGATAAAGAAAGTCATTATCTTGCTAATGAGTAAAAAAGCTCAGAAAACTAGGTGATTTCTACTTGTGGTCCTTCTGAGGGTTGCAATACCATATACTGCTTATTGTATCAGATATAATTTATAAGTGCCTATTAAGTGGACATCTTGTAGATACTTTTCTGGAGCCCTCAGAACCTCTCACCATGTACACCTCATTCTTTTGTCATTCTCTTGCATCCCTTGGCACAGCTAAAACTTGTATCTCCCTGTTCCATTTATTCTACTACCTCTTAAACGCTCTCCTTTGAAAGGAATAATTAATGCTTTTCAAAACATTTGAAATATTTTAAATTAATCTGTATGCATCAGATGAGAGCTCCTCCTCTTCTCATCACCCCCTTCACCCTTCACATCCTCTTTGCAATGCTTCCATATGTCCTCCCAACAGTTCTGATAAGGCGTGGTTGAAGTGTACAGCTAGAGGTAGGTTTATACTCAAAGGATATCTTAGTGCCACTGCAATCTGAGGAAATGGAAACCATTCTTACAGTAAGCATGTACAAGCCCTCAGTTTCAGCACTAAGTTGTTTATGGAAATCAATTCTTCCCTTCATAATGTTCCCAGTATTGTTTTTCCAAAAGAACTGGATGGATCATCAGGAATAAATGTTGAGTGGCTAGCATCAGGAAGCGGACAGTCGCAACTGCAGGAAAGGCTGATATGTAAAACAATTTGGGATGCATAAGCTTGAAGGGATATGATAGAAAGTAGGAGTGTGCATACATGTTAGTCACAGCTCTTGTATGATAATCCCACACTGAAGTCTACCTCATCCAGTATCGTTAAATTCATAGAAACCCAGTCAAGGAAAGTGATTTTAAAACACTTAAAACACCAATCTTTTTACGTAATTGTAAAAGTTCCTCAACACCAGTAACAGTAGAAAAGTTATACTTTTAAAACATTCATTACAATTTTTATTGCTTCATAGGTTATATTTTCTGTACCGAAACATTTTCACTGAGATACAGTGAAAAACTACACAGCCTGTAACTTACCTGCCTAAGACCCTACATAAATCCTGTTTGTGTGGATGATTTGTGGCCAGCTCTGTGGTCAATAACTGTATATCCAAATATATATGTCCTCTGTGATTTGAAATGGGAGTCATGTTTACATGAACAAAATTTTAACACATTCCGGCTCTCAGGAAACTTTAAATAACAAAATATTATCTTGCCTCTCTAATTGGAATGTAGCTGTATTCAAGACCATAGTACAATAATAAGAAAAAGGAACTAGCTTTAAACTATCTATTTTACGTACTGGGCACATTTAAGCTAATTTGCTCAGTCCAGAAAAAGGAAAATTAGTCCAAGTAGAATTTCTTGCTATCATGGAAACAGTGCTCCAGTACTCAAAATGGCCAATTTAAAGCTAGTTCAGGGATCTCCACATCCCCCCAAAGTCTGCTGTGTAGGCTTGGACTAATTGGACAGACAATGTTTTTATTTTAAGGATGGGTTATTATCTAAAAGCACAGATTGCATATGTTCAAAGTTTGCTCTGTTTATGTGAATATTTCCATTAAAATCACAGCACAACTGATATTAGTAAAGATCACCATTTATGAATGTTTACAGAATAAAGACCAATCTATTAATAGAAGATATGCCTTACAACATAAAACTAGAAGTCCCACCATGGATGACTAATTCTTTTCTAATATCAGCTTCAGAGATATCATAATTCATAGCTGAAATATATAGGTCCAAACTTGAGCATTCTTCCTGTGCTCACTGCTTTGTCTCAGAAAAGAAATAATGAAAAAAAAATGGATTTTATTAGAGCCAACCATGCTTTTAGTTCTTCACTGTAACTTTTAAACAGAGCACTCCAGCAGTGGAAGAGGAACAATCTGAGAAAAATCCATTCCATGGACAATGCATGTATCAAAAGTTTACCAGTCCAGGATCCAACAGCCTGAGAAGTTTCCTGAGTACCTTTGAGTTGAAAGTGGCTCTTTCAGTATTACATGTTGAGAATTTAGTGCATTGTGGCAAAAAGTCTTTAATTTAATTACTTTTGCTCCTCTGGTACTGCTTGCAGTCAATGTTGTGTTTGTCAAATTGTCCATAAAGCCTTTCTGCAATTCGTGCATTGGCCGTTATGCAAATGCAGTAACATTAAACTGTTCGCAACTCAGCTACAATGTTTCTAAGCACATTATTGAATTCTTTCTATTAAATCTATTAAAAAATGAAGTACTTAATTCAGGTACCATTATAACACTTTATATTATCTTTTGATCCACTAATAAGTGATATTTATGTAAAAAAATAATCCTCTTCTAAAATATATAAGTATTTTAGTGCCACTTCTGATACATCATTACATGCACATTCATATTTTCTCATGAACTGAACTTTACCTGAGCAGTGCTGTAACATGCTTGACAGTCACTGCTCTGAACAGGTTATCTTATCAACTGCACTTTAAAAAATCAAGTTCAAATGCACGTAACATCTCTTCTTGAATTTTAAGGTTGAAGTGTGTAGATAGTCCCAAAAGACATCATGACTGTTTCAGAAAGCCCAATTTCAGTTTATAAGATAGCTCTGTAAAGCCACATTCTCTAACTTTTTAATAAAATTCATAAATGTATATTCTGTCAATATGTTCCAATATTACATCAAAGCAATTTCAGAGTCACTATTTCTCTATATAAGAATGATATACACAAGCACATGTATATTTCAGGAATGCTAGAGTCTGGAGAAAGGAAGACTTCCTCTGTACTGAGGAGGATCTGGTCAGAGGTCATCTAGGCAAACTCGACGCACACAAAACCATGGGCCCTGATGGGATGCACCCACAGGTGCTGAGGGATCTGGCAGAAGTGACTGCCAGACAACTCTATCCTCTTGGAAAGATCATGGAGAACAGGGAGAGATGCCTGAACATTGAAGGAAAGTCAATGTCGCTCGCTTCAGTCTTCAAAAAGGGCAAGAAGGAGGAGCCAGGAAACTACAGGCCAGTCAGCCTCACCTCTGTCCCAAAGATTCACATATATATTAGATTGCTCCTGTATCTGACATACTGAGAAATCAGGAGAATTTATGCTATCATGTTACAAGGCTATCACTACAGAGAATGATTTTTTTAAAGCAATTCAGTCTTTTTGCCAGCAGTAATGCACCAGCTACAACATTTGGTAAGGTTATGGAAGTTATGAAGAGGAAAATCATGGAACAAATTAATTATTTGGTGAACAGGACACAGTTTCACAAGTACAAGGAGAAAAGCATCCAGGAGCCAAAGTTGTGAATCAGCCACTCTGGTGGATGGGGAGTGTATGTTACGAAGACATGACTTTGAACAGACTTAGGAAAACTGTGATTATGAACAACCAAATATGGAATTATAGAATCATAGAATTGCTCAGGTTGGAACAGACCTCAAAGATCATCAAGTCCAACCTCAACCTAACCATACTACCCTAACTCTAACAACCCTCCGCTAAATCATGTCCCTGAGCACCACATCCAAACGGTTTTTAAACACATCCAGGGATGGTGACTCAACCAGCTCCCTGGGGAGCCTATTCCAGTGCTTAACCACCCTTTTTGTAAAGAAGTTTTTCGTGATATCCAACCTAAACCTCCCCTGGCACAACTTGAGGCCATTTCCCCTCGTCCTGTCACCTGTCACCAGTGAGAAGAGACCAACCCCACTCTCTCTGCAATCACCTTTCAGGTATTTGAAGAGAGCAATAAGGTCTTCCCTCAGCCTCCTCTTTCCCTGACTAAACAGTCCCAGTTCCTTTAGTCGCTCCTCGTAGGGCATATTCTCCAAGCCCTTCACAAGCCTTGTTGCCCTTCTTTGGACCTGCTCCAGCGCCTATGAACTCCCCCTTTGGCATATCAGTTAAAATATTTAATTGAAGCCTTAAATATACAAAGAGAGATAACTTCAAGAGAGAGCACTTTGTGTTTTCTAGGTATATCTGCTGCATAGTACTGTCCCCATCTAGTAGTCACAACAGCATTACAGACTGCATTGTGATTTTAACACTGATCAGAAGAGAGGGAAGAAGTTATTCTAACAATAAATAACTCACAGCAAGAGGCCATATTATGAAGGCATGGAAGAAATACGATACGGATCAGAGTCCTCATTGTCAAGATTTGGGGAAGGCAGTGTTGTTTGTTTGTATGTTTATTTATCAATAATACATTAGCAATAGATGTACAAGTGTACTTGGAACAGTCTATTTGGAATAGCCTCAGATATGTTGGATATGCTTCCACCAGTCTGTCATTCTGTCAGTCTCTCTCTGGGCACAGATAGTGGAAGAATTTTAAAAGTGTAAGTTATTTCACCAGATTGTTTATGTGCCTATGGTCTCTACATTGACAAATGCTGTAGCTTTTTTTGTTTGTTTGTTTGTTTTTGTGAGTATACAAATTCCACCACAGTTTCTCTTTAGATTGCAAAATCTAATTTAGGATTTCAAACTAAGTCTTTCTGTGTAACTTGATTTAGTCCCTGCCAGTATTTATAAGTGTTGGGAAAAAGAACGGTGAATGATCTCACCTGGAGAAGTTCCAAGCAGGAGGGAGTCATGCTTGATGTGAAGAAAAAGAAGGCATGCTCCTCATAGATTAGAAGTTATTCATCATCTTTTGTTCTCCAAGTTAGGAATGTGAATTCCAGAAAACTAAGTTGGGTTTTATTTAGCAAGGATTTCATAGAATTTAAACTTTATTTTTTTCCTAGCAGCTAAATCTTAGAAGTTAAATTAGGAGGAGCTTCACAGTGCATAAGGAACCAGATAGTAAAATAGAGAATTTTAGACATTTTTTTCTTATTATTAATATTTAAAAAAAAAACATTTAAAGTGTGTTTAATTGAAGAAATATTTTGAAAAAACTTTATTAAACAAATCATTGTCAAAAATAGTAGATATTCAGAGGTCTCCAAATCTTCTCTCTTGTCTCTCTTGCAAAACTGCTGAGTTTGAGACTATGATATTTTTATTATGTTTCAGATGCAAATTATATTGTGACTTATGATTTTTCATAGCTAGTTGTAATGATTGCATGGATTTCGACATACATTCAGTTTTCCTTTCACTGCTGCTTTCCTTGCTTTATATTCTCTAGTGAGTAGGGATTATTTCAAGATTGCTTAGGCTTTTATAAATATATGACCTTACACTCCCAAAGGTGAAATTCTGTTGACAGAAAGCTCTTGTGCATGTTGATGTCTGGATTTCCATAAGACATGATGTGAATGCTTATAAATTAATATCGCTGCTTAGCAGTGAGGCAGTGGACTCTGTATATTTACTCTCACAAGCTGGAAGAAAGAGAATGAAGGAAGCTGCTTCAGATCTGAGGCTGCAGTAGCCCCAGCAGCAGCTGTTAAGACAATGTGCTCTTGGGATGAGTGAGACTTGTCAACCCATGAGTGTACCTCTGCCTGAATGTTGTGACATGAGCTGCTGTCACTTGCGGCAGTTTTCTTGCTTCATATTACACCAATTCCTTACAGAAATATCTTCTTGACTGC
Source organism: Pavo muticus (assembly GCA_016647715.1). Taxonomy (NCBI): domain Eukaryota; kingdom Metazoa; phylum Chordata; class Aves; order Galliformes; family Phasianidae; genus Pavo; species Pavo muticus. The sequence goes on along the minus strand of JACDJE010000534.1, from coordinate 66,654 downwards.
ACGTTGACCATTTGGAGATTAGTGTTGCATGTCTCACCTGGCTTAGGACAGACTAGCTGGAGGTAACTGTGCAGTAAGTATGTGATGGAGGACTGGCAGTGAGTGAAGCAAGGAAGGGAGAAAGCCATTTCACATTTATTCTTGTTCCCATTTCTCCTTTCACCACACTCTCCCCCACTTAGCCAGTTTTCTTTCCCTGGCATCCCATGAGGAGCAGGAAGGAATTAACCATTTTTACTGTCTATGAAGGATGAGTGCAGCAAAAGAGTGGAAACAATGTGTGAGCAGAGTTCAAGCACAGACCTCAGTCTCCAGAACTCTATGAATGAAAGTGAAGATGAGGGAGCACTGAAGTACACAAGATGTTAGTTAAAAGCATAGCCGCTATTCTATCAAAATGATTGCTTGGTCTTAAACCTCTGGGATTTTTTACAGAAACTAGTTGATGTTAAGAAAGAAATCTAATTATGAGGCTGTTAACACTCCTAAATAGAAGCTAAACTCAGCTCTAGAAACAGAGTGGTGAAATTCTTTTGCTGCTGTCACTAATTGGTCGTTTTGAGCCCTGGGACTGCTGGGATTGACACAGTGAAAATGAAAGGCAGTTTGCGAGTCACTGATAATTAAGTAGGGAGCAACTAAAGAAAGACCTGTTTTACCACTGGTTTGGCAATTTCAAAAGATTAGCTGTGGCCTAGTAGCAGAAAGCAAAATGCCACAGTGAGTTAGCAAAGCATTCTTTGTTTGTGTTTCAACAAAAACTCAGTGCAGACAGAGGAGTTCAACAGACGCAGTAAGCTGACCTGAGGACATTTTGGCTTTCCATGTTAATGCAAGAAAGTAATATTTCATCATATCAGAGAATTTTCATTTCACACCCAGCTGAAATCCAAAATATGAAGTCCCAAAACAGATGCCACTTTTGAATTGTGTCAGTCTGAGTAGTCAGTATGCATTAAAACTGCATACATCAGAAATGGCTGTGCTACATATGTTTAGCTGGTAATCATCAAATGACATTCCAACCTGCCATTGTGGTAGAGAGAAACTGAGAAGAAATCATTAGAAAGTGTGAATCGGATAATCTGAGAACATGCTAGGCTTATTATCTGCAAGAAATAGATCCAACTCCCTGAGCAATTTCTGCAAACTGTCAAACATCACCACATATGACAGCCCTTGCTTGGTTCTGGGATGCTATCCATGCTGTAAACTATTTGCCTGGGGTTCTGCAGATAATGGAGGCAGAAAAACACTGCAGGAAATGAACCTGTCTGTCTCACAGGGTGACATCAGACTGAAATCAGAAATCCACACAAAAACATAGAAGTATTATTATGGAAATTGCATCTTGACATTTGGATATGAAAAACATTTTCAGGATATTTGGAATATGCTCTCTAAAATTATTTGTCTTGGGTGGGGAAAGAAAAACAAGCATACCAGCAGCAAGGAGAAGAGCTTTCTTCAGAAAGACTACTTTGACACTATATAATCTTCATTTATTAAGGCCTAAAAAAAAAATTATAGTGAGATGTCTTTAAATTAATACATGAATTAAAATTTATAGAGAGCAACGATCTAAGAACAATGAATAAGGGATAAATAATTAATGGCATTTTATTTTGCCACAAACTGACAGTAACAGATTTCTCTATTTCCATGCAACACAAATCACAACATGGCAAGAATGAAACAATCAAGCAGCTCAGGAAAGGCACGATGGTCATTCTACTGGTGGAAACCATTTTAAATATTGCAACAAATAGCCGATGTAGCCACTCAATTAGTAATGAAGTAATGAAATGATGTTATTTAATCTTTCCATTTTTTCATTTGTTTTTACTTAGAATTAAAGGTTTTATAGACCAAGGGATGTTATGAATGTAGGCTGATCTGCTAAACAGTACAGCCCAAAGAACATCAACTACTTATTCTACTGGGCCATCTACGACATCTGCTTTTTCACTATAGCATTTCTCATAAGATGTGAGTACATGGGAAGTTGAATATACATTCTGCTCATTTCCCAAGCTAGTTAAACATTTGCTGGTTTTGATTCTGAAGCTCTGTATCTGTATTAGCATGACCCCGTACCAACACTAAGAAGAGATGCTACTAGCACAAGTTAGTCCACATCACATCCAACAATCACCTTTGTACCAGCACATCATACTATTTTGTGGTTCTTTGCTTAACCAACTGGCTCCCATACAGACTGGCAGTGCAGGCAGACAGGACATGTCTGCATCTATGCTGATAAATCCTTAACTGGATTACAGTCTTCGGTGGTGGCTACAATAAAACATAAGTGGTTAATTCTTCTCACAAATAAAATTATACCTCTTACCTCTAGCCTGAGTGTGTATATTCCCATCTCCAAGGCACTGAGCTTCTTTATATCTTCCTCAGATAATTTGCTTTCAATAATTCATTCTATATTCTTTTACATACATATGTATATATATGTATACGTATACATATTCATATATGTATATTAATGTGCATGTGTACACACCTTTGTGGCACCCTTCGTTTTCCCTTCAATGAACTAAAACAATGAAGTTTATTTAGCATTTCATATCAGCTCATAATTTCACCTTTATTTTCAACTGACTTTCTATTTTCCTCAGAGAGTGATTCTGGTCACCATCACTCACTTTTCAAAAAATAACACCCAATTTTCAAAAAAGTACACCCTCAGGCATCTCATAGGTGCCTTTCACTTGAACTCAGCACAAACGTCTGCAGACTGTACATGACAGAGTTACCCCATGAATTTGTCTTTTGTCATCCTTCCTATCCTAGGCTGCTGATACTACATTATTTCCCTATTTCCCTCTCTCATCTGTCTGCCTGAGACTGTTTGCTGTCCCTTATTCTCAGCAGACTAAATTAGCCTTTTCTTAGATCTATGTTGTCACACAGTACACAGCAGTTAAACTGCTCTGAGTACCTTTGTCATCTCATTAGAGGTTAGCAGGGGCATATACACTGCATTAAAGTAGTGTAAATATAACCAGTATCTACAAGGTGTATGTAATAATAGTTTTAATAGAAATACTACCTTGTTTTCCTTCTACCTACTCCATCTATTCTAATTAAACAGTAATTTTAATACTAGAGTATGTAAAAGAAAATAAAACCATCCAGTTCAATAAGTATCAGCCATGCCAAATTTATTTTCTTATCTATTTTTATTCTTTTTGTAGGTTTTTTTTCATGACCTGTAAGAACAGATTTTTTTTGTACGCTCCTTAACAGCTTGAGCTGTGTATGTTTAAGCTACTTTGAGATTAAAAATAATTTGTCTGTGTCATACTGTGAATGCCTGAGTTTGTGTCTACATACGCAGATTCATAGCTGAAACACCACTAAGGAAAATTGTTATTTTTAGTCTACTATTATAGTTTATTTCAGATATATACAGATTACCAGGCAAAGCTACATGCTTTGAGTAAATATAATTATGGGAAAAATTATAGAAGAGTGATCCTGCAAATGTTGAGAACCCTTTTTAGAAATAATTTGACAAAAAGCCAACTTATATATTATTTTTTTGCACACGTTAGCTATTTGCCACTACTTGCTTTCTAATACTAAGATAGTCAATAGCTAAGCATTTCCAAACATCATTTGTGTTTTATTTAGTAAGGTCTTCAAATAGATACCTTATGTATTACCAGCCTGAGGAAGGATATTCATTGAACAAGTTAAATACTAAAACACTGAATAATTTATTTCGGAAATTACCCCTTAAGATAACCAAGTCCAACCATCAAACTAACCTACTGAGTTCCACCCCTTAATGCCACACCCACATCTTAAGTACTTCCAGGGATGGGGACTCTACCATTTCCCCAGGCAGCCAGTACCAAAACCCAACCACCCCTTCTCTGAAGAAGTTCCTCCTGACAACCAATCTAAACCTCCTCTGGTGCAACTTGAAACCATTACCTTGTGTCTCATTGATTGTCTTCTGAGTAAACACACTTTCCCAGCTGCAACCTCCTTTCAGGAGTTATAGAGTAATGACATCTCCCTACAGCCTCCTTTTCTCCAGACTAAACAGCCCCAGTTCCCTCAGTCACACCTTATAACTCTGGTTTACTAAACCCTTCACCAGTTTTATTTTTCTTCTCTGGACAGGCTCAAGCAACTCCATATCCTTCTTGTGAGGATCCCAAACTGAATACAGTATTCAAAATGTAGGCTCACAGGTGTTCAGTCGCTTGTCAACAATTAAACATCCACAGCCTTTCACTTGTCCACTAAGTGGAACACAGAAAAAGATCAGGTTAGTCCGACAGCTCCTGCTTTTCTTAAACCCATGATAACTGGGTCTGATCACCTGATTGTCCCATAAGTGCCATGTGATGGTAGTCAAGATGATCTTCTCCATGATCTTTGCTAGACTCAAGGTCAGACTGACAGGCCTGTGATTTCCTGAGTCCACTCTGCAGATGGGTGTCACATTCACTAATGTTAAGTCAGCTGGTTCCTCCATATCTAGCCATAACTGCTGGTAAATTTTTGAAAGCAGCTTGGTAAGGGCTTCCACCGCTTACTTCAGTGTCTTTGGTTGGTTCCCATCTGGCCCCATAGATTTGTGTGTTTCCAAGTGGCGCACTAGTTTGCTCACCATTTCCCCTTGGATTATGAAGGCTTCATTTTGCCTCTGTCTTCCAGCTCAGTGAACTGGATTCCCTAAGAAGAATTAGTTTTTCCAATAAAGATTAAGGAAAAGAAGGCATTAAGTACCTCAGCCTTTTACTCATCTCTTGTTACTATGTTCTCCCTCTATGCATCCAATAAAGGATGGAGATTCCTCTTGGTCTTCCTTTTTTGGTTTATGTACTTATAAAAATATTTTTGTTTTTTACAGTAGTGGCCAAATTAATCTCATTCTGGGCTTTGGTCATTCTGATTTGCTGCTTGCATAATCTCACACCTTTGTAGTTCTCTTGCCCTTTCAAAAAGGTCATAGACACTTTTTTTTCCCTAAGTTCCTGAAGTTTTCTGTTCAGCCAGGCTGGTCTTCTGAAGTACCAGCATAAAATCTGAATCACACAAAAAGAAATGTGTTAAAGGCAGTAAAATGGTTTTATGCACAACAATGACCACACCAAAAATGGTACAAAAATTTAATTAAATTAAGGTCATTTGAAGCATACTAAAGTAGTGTTATGCAGAAATGTCATGCACTTGCTGATGATCTCAGAGATAATCAGGAAAAAATGATATGCTGTGTTGCTCTTACAACACCATCTAGGATCTTCAACACAAGTCAGAATAGTAGAAGATTTAATGAGTTACATCATTGCTAAATGGCGCAGATGTTTCAAAATCACATGCTGAAAATCTTGAAGTTGTTCAGATATTCTACCAATGGTGATGGTATAAGAACGTGAATAAAATAGATTCAAATTTATTTAATACAACATGAATATGAACTCTTTCATACATAACTTATTTACTGTGACACAATATTACTGTTATCCAAAGATGGGCAATATAACCAGCATTTTAGAAATCTTACAATATGGAAGAAATGTTTCAAACTAATAATCAAACTCATTTGAGGAGTGGGTGTTTAAGCTTTTGTTGTAGCTTTCCTGTTTGGAGAGTAATTTTGGAAGCTTATTGATTTAAGTGTATCTTTTATACTTTCAAAGAGAGACTGTCAAGATTGGATAAGATGTAGAAGAAAAATTTTCTACATACTAGAAATCAAAATAAAGCTATTCACGGCATCAAACATCCACGTTTTTAAGGTCAGATGAAACTGGGGACTCTTTGGCCACACTGACCACTGCATTTCACAAAATGTTTCTTCACTGAATTCACACGAGTGCTTGATGCAGAACATTTAGAAACCTATTCTCACTGTGCTTCAGGACAGTTCTCAGTATTTTCATCACAATAAATATACCAATGGATATTCGATATTCCCTGAATGAGGAATGACTTTGTTTTATTGACTATAATGATATGCTTTTAATGTCACTACACTAATATGTAGTCATATCATTAATCTTGAATATTAACAATAGATTTACAGAAAGTTTAGTGAAGATAATGAAAGCCTTTTCCATATGTACATGCATAAATTGGATGGATGTATAAATAATTGCCTCTCCCAAACAGACTTATGAATTAAAAGAATGTGGGTGGAGTCAACTTCAAAATATTTGGATATTCTGAAGTAAATTACTAAGTAAATGTACTGCCTTCCAGGGTATCAACTGTGCTGTAATTGATGAGAGACACAGTTTACTTGAGTTTTAGGTTTCCCAGCAAAGAGATTATAAGGTTGGCTGATGATATATTCTGTCATTTTTAGCCAGTAATTGGATATAGAATCATAGAATTTTTAATGTTGGAAAAGAACTCTTAAGTTTATCTAGTCCAACCATCAACCTATCACAACCATGCCCACTCACCCATGTCTCTCAGTGCCACATCTATGCATTTCTCAATGTCCTCCAGGCAGTTGGAACTGCTGAGCCCGTGCATTTACCCAACTTTTATATTCAAATCTATTTTAAAAGGGTTAACATGTCTTTGTAAAGGAAAGGAAAATATCCTCAGCCTTACAGACCCAGCAAGACCAAAATCCAAGTTTTCACACACAAATTGCTCCCAGTATCTGATACACTGGGAAATCAAGAAAATTCATGCTACTGTGATATAAGGCTATCACTATGGAGAACTGATTTTTTAAGTAACTCACTCTTTTCTGCAGCAGTAATGTACCAATTACAACATCTACTAACAGAATTTCCTTGTGCTCTGTTGTTCTATGTTTGTCAGATTGTGTTTTGGGGACTTCTTGAGAACAAGTCTTAGGGCATACTCTCCTGAGCTACGAACAAGGCCCAGCAGAATAGGCTGCAAAGTGTTGATTCTGCATGTTTTCATTGAAATTAAGTGTCAGTTCATCATCTAAGAACAATATCACATTCAAGAGAAATCCACCTTGCCATGGCCAAAGATGCTTTCACACATCATTAAATAGTATACCAAAAGAACAGTATGATATAAATGGTATATCTAGAAGTCTTCCAGAGTTTCCCATTTCACAGCACAAACCTTTTCAGCTGGAAGGAATCAAAGTACCAAAGCATGAAAGCAATTAAATGAGTCAAAGAATAACGTGTACATGGGACATGTAAGACATGTTTTGCTTATTTTAGTGTTTAGTGAAAGTTTATGGACATCTTACAAATTAGAATAATTTTTCTTCATTTTTTTTTTCAAATTATAGTCATCTTATGTGTTTTATCTTCCTGTCGACGGTTTACGGGCTGGTTCAGCCCAGTTCCGTGACTAGTGCGGCAGAGGGATTTCGCAAAATCTGCGCCTCCGGAAAAAGGGAAACCAAAATAATTAAAGGGGGACCCCAAAATATTTAAAAACAGTGGAAACGATCTGAGGAGAATGTTGCCGTCGGCAACCACCGTGTTTCCAGGCCGCACCGTCATGGGCTAGTGATCAGAGCTCGCTAGGGCCATAGCCACACAGACACCAATATGGAGGATGTAGTAAATGGCGATTATTGCAAGGAGATGGCAGCCTATATACTCTACATATCTTCTATGTACGTCATCTATGTCCTTCAAGCATGCATCATACATTATTCATAGAGCGGGGGAGAGGTCCTATCGCGTCACATCCCGATACCCCGTTATCGCCTACTACAACAGGAGAAACAAACTAATTTACTAAATATGGCATCAGAATGCGAGATAACCCACTATAATACAATATAATTAGAATTGAAGCTAATAAATCAAATATAATGAGAGAGAGAGATTGTCCAAAAGCTGGGTAGGCCTCACCATAACGCTGAGGTGAGATGCGCAGTCCAGTCGAGCAGCAGGGAGAGAGTCTGATGAAGAAGAGCCCATCAGATGACCTACCAAGGCCTTATATCTGTTCCCCCTGAGCAGAGTGATAACAGCACAGCTAACAGTCTTCTGGGGAATGTAGTTCTTCTTTTCTTCTGGGACAGCTACCCAGAACATTTTAACTCCCAGTGCACTACATGATGTTATGATGTGGAATACTGATAACCAAAAATCATAAAACCATGATACTTCCAGTGTTTATAATTTTCTGTACAGTTTTGACAGTCTGCCATAACATCCTCACAGTTAAGCTTAAGAAGTGTGGGATCTTTCTAGAATTCTGAAAATACAGTAAATTCGTACTCACGCTTTCTTTCTGCTTTATTTTCAGGAAATGTCAGAGCAAGGCAGTGTATAGCACAGTAGTTCAAAACTTCCCTGTAGTCATGATCAATTTTATTAAATTGTTAAAATTTAAATTTAATTGTCATTAAATTATTAAAATTCTGAGCTATAGCATAAACATTTTAATAACTACTGTGCTTAAATTACAGGCTACTCTGTGATTCTATGAGTTCCTGTGCAGGGCTTCCAGAATTACATGTTTATAGTAAGTGTCTAAACTACACACCTGTAACACTTAAGTAACATCATAGATGATATTCTATGTTACTGTCTAGCTAGCCCCAGTTCATTAGTGAGCGCAAACACCAAAATTCTTTTTTACAAGGATTTCTTGACCTTAGAATCTCTGGTGTTGTTAAATTATACTTTTCTAATATGTGAACCTAAATCAATGTATCATCAGATTCAAAGTCATTAAATCTTCTTACTGTTTTTATTTACAAGAGCAGTGCAGCTCCTGCACAATCTGCTCTCATGGATGTCTATAATATCATTTCTCATAACGTCCCTACAGAAAAACAAAACAGTACAAAATTAGTATCATTCATTTGTTGCAGTTTTTCATTAACAAGGGAAAGGGATTTTGGCCTTTCCCTTAGTTTTGCACAATTTCAGTGTTCTCTCAGTAATAAAGATTTATTGTCAAGGAAAATGGACTTGTGAAACAAAGGGAACAAGACAACAAGGCTCATGTGGCTTCATCTTAATTAGATCTGAGCTCATTCTTCCAGTGAATACCAAAGGGAAGATTTGTACCATAACTTCAAATTACTGATTATAAAATAAAATATCATTTAGAACTTCAAATTACTATGTATTAAATTCTTCAAACTCTAGCCATCCAAAAATTCTGTATCAAGTCAAAGGTTATTGTGTAGATGCACTCTCAAGTCAACAAAGGGAAATTGGTCCCTTCACAGTGATTCATCCCATGCACTTTAGGCACGCACTTCTCACAGTACTCCCATTCACACTCCAATAAATACAACAGGAGGACTAGGCAAACAGCAGAGGCTATACATCTAATCTTTTAGATGGTTATAGCTAAGTGTAATGAGTTTCCTCCTAAATCACATAATACAATTGGTTTGAAATCGTGAGTATCCTAAGAGCTAGACTTCTATAATCTATAATCTAAGAGTGAATCAATATACTGTTATGTAGGGGGCCAAAATTGACAAGGCTGCTTCTGCTTCATTCACCTGGATCCAGCCAGAAAGCAGTGCAAAGCACACTTACTCACTCACTCACTCTCACTCAACTGCTGTCACCATGGACACACAGGGCTCTAAGCCCTGGTCCCACTCCAGCTGCTGCACCCATGACCCCAGACTCATGCATGCACATACAAGATCCTCACAGACGGGAAAAGAATTGGAAATTAAGCTTTATGAGACGACACAATGAACTTTGTTGAGAAGGTGAAGGGTATTTCTGGCCGAGAGCAGTGACCAGACTGCATGGGGTCAGCCCTTTCTCTTCCTATGCTTAGTCCACCTCAACACACTGAGAACCATTCCCCTCCTCTGCTTGCTCCTATAAACATCCTGTAGGAAGGCACGTGCAACTCCAAAATACTCTTACCCTGCATACTGTACAGTGTCCCATACCTCTGGACAACGATCTCTCTCAGCTGCTCTGAAGATTGACAAAGTGATGTGTGTTGGAGTGCCTCATACTACAAAGCGGCATTCAAAATGAAAAGGCAAGTAAGCTGTTTCCCCTTTTCCTCCATTATCTGCTTCTATGAAATCATCACCAGATTCTGCTCTGACTCAGCCAGCAGGCTCATATAAGGAAGAAAAAAATTATTGCAAAGACTATAACCATCTACCTGCAAGTGCTAGACAGCTATGCTCATTAGCTGAATAATTTATTTTACAGGAGAGGTTTTTTTTTATTATTTTTAAATTGTGTAAAATAGTGCACTAACAAGGGATATCAGACTTCCAAGAAAACCATCTTCTTCAGCCTTAGACAAAAAGTTTGTCTGGGGTAAAGATAAAATTATTAGCACAAGTTTTTGACCAATAGGAAAAAAAATGTATCAACCCTAGAAAGCTGTATAATTCCACTGCAAACAGTTTTAATTACTGACATAAAAAATTAGAACAGATCTTTCTGTGTTCCCTTTCTACACACTGAAAACTAGTGTAAGCATTTTACATTAGGTAATGATTACACTTGCTGAGGAACACAAACTCAGAAATCATCCAGACATTGCTGAGGCCATTACAATTAATTAGTTATTTTAATACTTGTTTTCTGATTTTTCTCCAGAGCTTGCTGTAGAATTTTAGCTCTCTCAGATGAGATGTTCAGAAGTTTTGATGTTTTGATGTTTCCTCAGATGCAGATCTTGAAGACAGTCAAAATGTCAATCTCAGAATAGTACTGCAACTTCAACTGTAGTGCAGTTTTAAAGGCAGAGAAAAAAAATCCAAAATTGAAGAAAGCTGCACTGTTTAATTTTTATTTTAAACAGCTGGGAAAACAAAATAAAGTACCACAATATTCCTCAACCAACACATAAGCTTTAGAGCATCAGTTTCAACACAAACTAGCAATGAAGCTTGTGAAAGCTCCTTGTCATGATGATCCCAGACAAGAAAATATTGCATAGTCTCCCCTCTGCCTCTCATCTGACTTTCTCTTTGAAGAATGATTCAGCAACAACTCAGCATATTTTCAATTCACGTCTTGCTGGACATCATTACACTGTGTTTCCATAATCTGATGTCAGAGCCAGATGGTGATCCCAATGCAGCTCTATTATAACTTTCACTGATTTACAAAAATAGAAAAGTGCAATACAAAGATGAGATCTTTCCCTTTGATTGTTCCTTATTATTTCCCACGGCATATTCTCCAAGACTTTCATATGAAAAGTCTTCTATCTATCTCCTAGTTCTCTGTTACTTTTCTCATCTATTTTGCAGTTATTTCTCTCCTTATCTCCACGGCTTCTCAAGACTGCAGATCTCATTAAAACAAAATTGAAACTGTTAACTTCCCTACATTCCACAGTTTCTCAAGGTCTTTGAAGGACATAATGATGCAATCACATACTAATCTTTTAGAAACCCGGATTAACTTTCAGAGATGTTGACTATTTAAAGCAGAACTAAACAGTACAATTCTTTTTTTGTCTCCATCATGCTCTAAAGAGTCCCAAAATACAAATAGAGTTCTAGATTCAGCAATAGAGATGGAAGATAAATGTAGAGGTAAATACAACTAATAAAATAAGACTCTGATTACTTTTTCATTCAGAGCCTTCCCCAATAAATCAAGGTTAATGTAATTTTTGTCTACATTTCTTGCTGAACACTGTGAAGCTGTGCAAGGCCACCCTGAAGATTCTATATCAGTAGGCAGAATATATTACTGGGCAAAATGCATTGAACAGTCACTATGGGGGAGAGAGAACATCAGGCAGAAACAGAAGAGGACAAATTCATTCTCTAAGAAAATGCTGGAACAAATACTAAGAAAGAAGATTATGAGCATTCAAAGGTTCACAGTAAAGCTGTAATTAATTGCACGAGCAAACTTTTTAAGTACAAAAATCCAATGTAAATTTGAATGACCTTTAATAAGATTACATTATCAGTTAACAAAAGGTACTAATTCAGTCAAGTGTAACCTGAGTTTGGTAGAGCTTTTGACTCAGTGTATAAGAAAATTACACATAAAATTTAGCCAAATAAGGCTGGAGAACCATATTGTAAAATGAGTAGTGCTTAAAATATTGTTAATGTAAGGTAATACTAAGTGGAAGAACATTGTTTTAGATGAGATCTCCTGTATCTCTGGAATTTCTGTTAGGTCTGTTCTGATTTGTCATTTGTATTCATGTTCTGAAAGAAGAGAATAGATACTACTCTTACAGATGATAATTAACTAGGAGAAGCTACAAGCACATTGAAGGGGGAATTACATAAATGAATATAATTAAAGAATATTCATTAATTGCACAGAAAATATAATTCCTCTTGGAACAAACTGTCCCTAGGAACAATATTGATAACATAATTAAAATAAAATTCTTCTTTCTACAAAAAAAAAAAAATAATAATAAAAATCTGGGAGTCTAATGCTGTAAACAATATTGTAGTTAGGGTGCTTGGCCAACACTTTCTCTCTGAGAGCCCATTTCAAACATCAGCTGCCTACTGGACTTTGGGTTTCTCGTAGCCATGCTTAGTATCTTCCTTTGAAAAACTGAGCTAGTTACAGACACCCTTCACCAAGCAAATTTTGTAAATGCTTGTCAGCTACCTTTATATACTCTTCCAGGCACTGAAATGCAAGCCCTTAATGAACTGACAGGCCACATCTAGTTGACCTCCAGCATGTCTTGCACTGTTGCTTTGCCCAGTGGATCTCCCTTGAAATACAAGAACTACTGCTGGCAGAAATTAAGCATTTATTTTGATAATGCAAAATTAGGGTTCTGGCTGTCTTCATTTATTGACTGACTTAGTCCTTAACTAAACTATTCTCCAATGATTAGCTTACCATGAAGACAAATATTTTCTACCAGGAAGGACTGTGTTCAAAAAAGTCAAATCTTAATACATTGACTCATACATTTCACATATTTTTTTTTTCCTCCTACTCACATATTGCACAGTCAGACAAAAAGGATGAATGCCTTTGGTTTGTTATAGATTCTTGTCTCAAATATGACCCCCCTCACCCAGTCTCTGATAGTTGCCAACTCATTTTCACTGCAATCCTTTTAAACTCATAGACACAGAATTATACCCTACAGACAGATAGTGCTAACAGGTAGGCCAGAACTAACAAGTAAATCTGTTATGCAAGATCCTCTGCTATCTCATTTTTCAGGTCCCAAATGGCAGCAGTGTATCTCCTATCACTGATTCTGAATCACTACTCTGACATTTGTAAACAAGTTTCTACCTTGGAAAGTTTCCTGCTTGGCTGGGAAAGGGTCTGGAAATATATTCTTGCTGTTATATTTTAAAATCCTCCATGCCCTCATGAACTTTTACTCTAGTTAATATAGTCTACATTCTGCCTAAAAGCAGACTTATGAAAATCAAATCAATATATTGATTTGCTAGATCTGGCTTGCACTCCATTAAAATTTGACAAATATTTCAAGGTAGGCAGTTGCAATCAGCAAAGTGCTTTGAAATTTATATTCAGTTTACAAATCATAACTTACAAAGGAAAATGATATCAGTATTTTGGGGAGAACTTCTGTATTTTCCAGTTTCCTTCTGACACCTGTGCATGTGATGCCTTTCAGTATATTTAAAAAAAAAAAAGAGTCAATATATTCACGCATTTCTGGTGCAGTTTCCTTCTCTGCTGGAACATACCAATACTTAGATTGTTAGCATGTGTGATGTATTTATTTGAAAAAAAAAAAAAAAATCATGTATCTTCCATTAAGGGATCTGAGGTGATATAAGTTTTGTTATTTTTTTTCTTCCTAAAGTGACCAAAATCTAGAATCTTGCAGTATAACTGACATAGGCATAGATTCTTGATATTCTTCTCCCTCAGAATTAGTGAATTTTGCTTAAATGCACAGATATCACAGATGCAAACTCATAAGAGAGAAGCAGGTATATATTTCTTGATATAATATAGTGATGTAACAAAGCACAGTCTTGAATAAAAATGAGATTTAGCAAGACTTGAGATGACAAGGTACCTTTGATTATTTACAGCATAGAGGGTAGGGTTAAACACACTAATCCAAGAGACTCTCCCATTGAGTCATGAGGCTCAGAGTGGGCCTTTTGTTTTCTAAAGTCCTTGAACCACAGAGATAAAGAGCCTAGGTGAGGTTGAATCGACTCCTCATTCCAGATTTGGTCAATGATTTATGTCTAGGGGATTATACATGTACAGTCAATCTAAGGTATAATCTTAACAAAGCTTAAACAAACTATTAGTCACTTACAATGATATGTATATATATCATCATATGTATATGCCCAGGCTCTGGGCAGCCTGGTCTAGCGGTTGCACATAGCAGGGGATTGAAACTAGATGATCATTGTGGTCCTCTTCAACCCAGGCCATTCTATGATTCTATGATGTATTAGCAAGGCATCTTGACATTAAGGCGTAACTGTAAGGGATATCTGCGGGAAGCAGAACCTCCAGAGGTATCCCTACTCAAGGGGAGATCCTTTCCTGCCTGCCAGAACAGATCAAAGGACTCCTCACTATTTATGAGGTAAGACAATTGGTTGCCCAATGCACACAATGCAGGCAACAAACAGGAGGAGCTAGAAATTATAGTGTGACAGAAAAACTATAAGTTAGTCAGCTTCTTCTCCCAGGTAACTAGGGACAAGAGTTAATGGCCTCAAGTCGTTCCAGGGAAGGTTCAAGTTGGATATCAGGAAAATTTCTTCTTAGAAAGGGTGGTCAAGCATTGGAACAGGTTACCCAGGGAGGTGGTAGAGTCCTTGGAGGTGTTCAAGGAACATGTAGATGTTGTACTTAGGGACATGGTTTATTGGGCATGGTGGTGATGGGTTGACAGTTGGATTGGACCATAGAGGTCTTTTCCAACCATAATGATTCTATGATTCTATAACAGATGATGGGATTAACTTGTTCCTCCACTTGTATGCTACCACACTGTTAGAATCATGTTTTCTTGAAATGCATTCTCAGGCTTTCTTTCAAATCATGACTTCTTTTTCTGAATTCATCTTCGTGATAAAACAATAGATTCTTTTTTTTTCTGCATAGTGACTTTTTCAGAGACTGTATAATTACAATTTTTTCCCTTATTTGTTTACATCTGTTTTTCTTTTTAAAGGATTTTTCTCAATCTCAAATTTTATCTATGTTTTTACTAAATTTTCAAGTTTTCTAGAGTTAGCTCTTGCTACAATCCTCATGTAGCGGTCTCAATATTAAAATATTGAATGTCCAGTTTGTCCTTATGTGAACAGTCCATTCATCTTCTGCCACAAGGGTTCTGCCACATAAAGAGTTTCACGGAGTTGTTGACATTTTTTTTTTTTCATCTGTGCTATATGTAATTTTTACTGCTAACAACTCTAACTTGCTCTAGTTGGATAAACTCCTTGCATCTTTTCCCAGGAGGCAGACAGCTATGCTGGAAAAGCTTCTGATTTGACATCGTCTGCCAAGTTCTGTGTTTGTTTGAGACCGGAGGCAACTGCAACTCCATTGGGACTGTTGGCAGAGTTCTTTCAAGATACTTACCATAGGAATTGGAATATAAGAGACATTTTTAGTTCCAGCATAAATCACAGATGATTTTAAGAAAGTTTCTATAAACCAGAGCAGATCCCAAGACACAAAGTATTTTTTGTCAGCTGAAAGAAAAAAATAAATGTATGATCATTCTGGATAAGAAGTTGTGTTGTGTTCTATTCATGGAATCCATCCTCTTCATGTATTTTGTTTTGAATTTTAGGATATTTTAAAACTTTCTGTATGAGAAAAAGTTGGTGAAATACCTTTCTGAAAAACTGTGCTGATTTTTCATTGCTCCACAAAGTGCTTAAATGAATCCTACCTGTGCACAAGTCCTTTGGCTTTTCTGCTTGGCTTGTGCCAGCACAGTCACCTCGTCCACCATCACTTTCATGACCAGAGCAGCACAAATACCTGCCATCAGTGAACAGACGTTCATCTCTGCTTGCTGAAGATTTATTTACCTTTCAATTTTGTGTACAGATGAACCACGAGGAATTATTCCCTGAAATCTTTAGTTTGTCCACACTATTGCTTCTCTTTTGGATGTATTTCACACTTTTATATATCTTTTAATGTCTCTAACTGAGTCTCTTGCCTCCTTTCTTCACTTGTTTAATTTTTGTTTTGTTTATAATTTTGCCTTTATCTCCCATTCCAGTTTCTTGTCTTATGAGTCATATCATTTTCATTATATTGCCAGTTCTGAAACCCCTAAGAAATCTGTCAAGAATGGATGTAAATGTGATATAATGGAGGAACACTTGGGAATTATTTTAGCAATCAATGTGATACTAATAAGATAAGAAGGAAAGAAATAGAATGCTTGTATGATATATAGAGACAACAACAGGCAAAGAAGAGAACAATATAAGACAATCTTTTCCCCCAAGCATAATCTGATGAAAATTTGAATTGCTCGCAACTATCATAACAGACACAAGAATACAGCCCAAGCCAGAGTCCAACAGAGTTCTTAGCAGCAGAAATGATGCAGAAAGGACACAAAAGTCTGTGAGAAAGCACAGCTGGGTGAAGAGGATAGAGCAGAGATTATGAAGTGGAACAAGTCAGGGAGCACGTGTGGAATGACTTGGCAAAAAAGGACTAACATGCTGAATCAAATAACAAGTCCATCATCTGCACAGGCAACAAGCATATGAAGTGTATGAGTTTGAAAAGCAAAATTTTGGGTACAGCAAGCATGTTTTTGGAGATGCAGAGCTGCACATGTTCAGCAGAATAAGGCTTGAGCACAAGTGAAAAAATTTTTGAAAGTCGCCTAATATTACAGGATTACTATTCTTATAGTTTTCCATAGCAAAACTAGATTTGGTTAATTCTTCAGACTCTCATTCTAAATGATTCTCTGTGGTTCCTGATAACAACGCAATGATGACAATGCACTATGGAATGAAGACATCAGTGTGAAGAGAACTCAAAAAAGAAAGAATAATCATGATACTTTCCTTCTGAAATAAACATAAATATTAGTAGATATAAAGCAATCCATGGAATACTAACAATTTTCTGCAACATTTCTGTGAATTACATATTTTTTAATGTCTAGAATAGGGAAGACTCGATATGTATGAAATTTTGAGTATTTGCATTTTGTTTCAGTATTTCTTTACAATTATACAGAATTAAAATGACCAGACCTGTGTCATACAGATTCATATGCCAAGATTAGAGATCTTGTTAATAATTTATTATAAAACAATTTTATCAGACCTCTCTATTTGTTTTCTTCTGAATGCCTTTTTTCATTTTGCATTCTGTATTGTACATTGATGAAGAAGTTCCTGAACAAATAATAAGTCACCAGACTGTGAAGTACTAGTATCTTTCTCTAACCAGGGTAAGAACAGTTTTGTGACTCCCTATTATGATTTTTTAATAGTATCTTTGTTTAAGAAAATGATCAGAAATTCAGAGAACTTGATATCAAATCAGCTAAACCCTAGTGCCTATTCAGAATAATAGTTGCAAACTGCCTATAAGAAGGACCTTAGTTAGGCTTCACTTCTCTCTTACAGGGAGTCTAGATTTGGAAGCCCGCTGTAGTATTAAATCTCTCTATAAATGCTTTGTTTTCACAGCAGCTGCATCTCTCACACAAAGTCTGAATACAGCCTAAGTGACTTGCATTCATGATGAGCCTCACTCAACTTGTCCTGGAAGAGTTAGGTATCTTATTCAAGGCAGTTATCTGGCAGTACAGAGAAATAAACACACTAGCAGAATGAGTGCAACTATTTTCAGCAACAGTTTTGATAACATAAACTGTCATCTGACAGCGCTTATCTTTCTCCAGCAATTGCACAGGAAGCTGAAGACACTGGCTTGGGCTTGACTCCCAACTACTGTTAAGTACAACCAAGAAAAAATAATTTCATGACTAGTGACAGAAATTGCAAGCAAAATGAAACATTTTGATGCCTCCTTTATGAAATTACTACAAAGCAGTTCTCATTTAATATCATCACCAGAGAGGGAAGGAATAAATAAATAAAACATTTCCTCAATTTAAATCTTTTCTGATATTTCTTTATGGAACACCAATCCAAGGTTTGTCTGTCTGTGGAATCAAAGTAATTAGAATAAAAGACAACAAGCATTTGCAGGCACCATGCTCGAATTAGCAACACTACCTATCCTACTGTGATGGCATATATGATGAAATATGCTGAAAGACAGGCCGTGGTACACCACTGTCTGCTGCTACAAGGTAGGTGTACAAACATGTCCAAAGTGGTAAAAATAGCGTCAAGGAACACAAGCGAGGTAAAGTAAGTAATATTGCACAGGCTGTTACTTGTGTTTATTTCTTACCATTTTAGAACAGGAAAAAAATGTAGAAAAGTTGCCTGTTTTATTTTTCAGTTTACTTTCTCTACCTCCATTTGGTTTTATACTTAATTTATACTTTTTCCTCATCTTTTCTTTAATTTTGAACTTGTTTTCAGCTTTGTAATGGTTCTTTTATATTGCGCTTCAAAACACTAAAGCAACTGTTGGGCTGGGAGGGTTCCTTAAGCAGATAGAGATCATTTTTAGAGGAAATATGAACGTAAGCAGACTTTGCACCATTATGAACTGCACATTTAATTCTCCCACATAGCACTCTACTTTAATATTCACTGCTACATACCATACTAAACCATACCATGCCATTCATAGCATTATATAGTCATCAATTCTACATTAAATATGGGTATATATCTTTCTCACGTGATAGAGTATAAAACGCTCATAACTTTCCTTTGAACTTTGAAAAATCTGGAAACTGTCTGTTTTAAACAATATTCTTATAGTGAAGATCTTATCTATACCCTGCATCTCATAAGATCATCCACACTTTATTCTCTAAAGCTTTCATTCCACATCCAAGGTAAAGCTAACTACTTGAAATATGTAGACATCCCCACCAAAACTATCACTCCTACGCAAAACTGACACCACCATTTTCTCAGATGTGAGAAAAATTATTGCTGTAAACATACTCATTCTAGTTTCCAATTTATTTTCTCACTTCAATGAGTTATTTTTCATTAGGAATATACGCAACAGAATAATTAACCCAGAGAGATAATTTTTATAAAAAATAAAGGTGGTTGCGCTTTTAATAATTTCCATAAGTGCTCTGAGAAGTTGGCAGGGAAGTTCTTCTTTACAGAATTACAAAGTCATCTAAAAAAGAAAGATATGTTTTCCCTGAGGTTATGTGGGAAAAATGATGCATGCTTCAAAAGTAATGCCTCTTATGTTATTTGGTTGGCCCACAACATCAGAGGTAGACATTGGTGGTATGGCAGTAGAGGCTGAACCTTCCCGTCAATGTTCTGTTACATGTTGTTGCCATGTGACAGATGGCAGCGGAGGGGCAGTCTGACAAAATGGCATCTGACATGGAAGTGTGTATGAAGCAAAGGTGTGTCATTGAATTCCTCTATGTGGAAAAAAATGGCACCCATTGGCATTCATCAATGATTGTTGAACATTTACAGAGATTGAACAGTGGATGTCAGCACAGTGAGGCAGTGGGTGGTGCATTTCAGCAGCAGCAACTGGGTGAACAGCTGCTAGTGTAGATTGTTATAAGCGTGACATGCAGGCTCTTCTTCACTGTCGGTGAAAATGCACAGCATCTGGTGGTGACTGTGTTGAAAAATAGAGTTTTGTAGTTCAGAATTTGCTCTATCAAATAGTGTTATTGTGCTCTTCATCTCTGCTGTAGTTTCCCTGGAAACAAATGGGAGGCATTACTTTTGGAGTGACCTATGTAGATTTAAAGGTGAAAACCTGTATATAAAATATAATTCCTTTTTTTGCATTTGCTTTCACTTGCAGAATTAAATGACTGTTGTGTGTCTCAATACAAAGCTTCTTTTAATGGATTATCTGAGAGACATTTAAGTAATTTCTGCTCATACAGAAGTTAAAGGCCTTTTGCAACCAAAGAGGCTAGTGTGATTCAAAGTATGTCCGGGATATTTCTTGTATTGAGTGCCTTGTTTATATCCTTTCCTCTTATATCTGCCGTCTGAGTGCATATAGTGTTTTCTTGCTGTCATTAACAAGTCATGACAACATCTGTAAAGTTTACATTGCCACACAATCTTCATTTCTCAGCTTCCTGACATACCAATTTTCCTACTCTGACAACCACATTTCTATATTTTCTTTGAAGGGCTTTTGTACATTAGATGCTTAATTTACAAATAAAAAGTTCAATATTTGACTATCTCATCTGAAACCCCCTCAAGCCTTATGCTTACTGCAGATGTAATACAAGGTAGTTTTGGATTTAAATCTATTTGGAGCTTTTAACTGGTGCTATTTTTTACAGAAATTTTTCATCTTTCAAGAGCCGTCTCATCAAATCTGTCACTGTAGTAGAGGTGTTTTCTTGGTGCATTTGCCCCTCCATTCCCCTGTTAATACAGTCTTGCCTGGCTGCTGGCCATATGACTTCCTAGATAACCCATAACTTATCTCATATTAGGAAAACAGAAAGAAATGCAGCTACTAGATTTGCTCAAGACCAATTATAGTGATGAAAGACAGGGCAAGAACTAAAAACAGCGTCCTCTGAGAACAAAATAGTAAGTTTCCTTATAGAAAAATCTTCCCTCAGATGAAAAATAAATAAATAAATAAATAAATAAGAAAAAAAATCACCTTATAAACAAAACAGGCTTTCCTAATAAATATTCTTAGGAAAGAAGAATGATCTCAAATGGAGAAAGGAGAATAAGGGACTGAACAAATGCAGAGATGTCTCCCACACACTGCAGTTAACTACCTTTTCCCACTGCATAATGTGTGAAGCAAAATCTTTCTGAACATTGATTTATGGTAACAGATCCTCCAAGAAGCTTTAAGATTCAAGATTATACCGAATACGATAACGTAACATGGAAGATGGATAAATGCTCTCAGAGTGCTCTGACAAAGCTGGAATGCATCACTTCAGTACCCATCCCATGACAAGCAATGACAGTCCAAACTTGCAGATCACAGTCTGCCACAGCACACCAACATGGCAAATGGCATACCTGCACTACTCTGAGCTTTTTTTTTTTTTTAATTTGATATCAATAAAGAATATACAAGCTTCAGCTGTCAAATTGCCTCGTTGAGAAATAATTGGTCTTTTCCACTCAAAACAAATGGCTGGCATTTTGCTAGAAAACTTTTAATTTATTTTTAAAGGGCAGATTTATTAAGCCCTTATTATCATACTTTGTTTAATCCTATCCAATTTCTTTAAGCTTCCTTCTCAGAAAGATACATTATAGATCACTACAGAACCTGAGCATCTATTCTGTCCCATTACTTGAAAAGCAAATTCATTTTACTGCTCCATTGCTGACTACTGACCAAATAATTACTGGAATTCAGTTCTGTGAATAAAGACCCATGCATCTTCTAGAGCTAAAGTCTACCCCTTATGAAAATAGAAACAACAACTTCTCAATTGTTACTGTTCCTATCAAAGTTAGTTACCTCTTTCTCTATAAAATAAATCATAAACTATCAAAGGGGAAAAAATCATATTATGAAATTTACATATTAATCAACAATAATTCCCTGTAAATATTACGTATTTCCTCTTTTCATGTGCTTTGATGTGGAGATACACATCTTTGGTCTAAAACAGATGTAACTGAGTTAATCTGGGAGCAGTTATGCTCCATCCAGTACAATATAAGTGTAAAATTCTGAAAATTTTTTACCCTTTTCAGCAGTCAGAAAAAAAAATTGTATGTTTATTTCTAACTGTTAGATAAAAGGAAAGCAATTATTACTCACCTAGGGGCATCAGACTAAAAAGGAGTAATGAAAATTCATCTGGTATAGATTCAAGTATCTCTCTGATAATGAAGCTTAGCAGAAAACCCAGTGGGTTGATATTACTTGTATTTCAGTAATACCCATATGCAACTGTCTATATTTAAGATTTCCTTATGCAAAACAGTGTAACACATATGGGAAATGGGACAATCCTTACCATCAAGGAAGGTCATTTATTGTACAAACTACTACTGGAATTTCAATAGGGTGGAAAGAGGGAGATGAGAAAGCACAAAGATATAAACAAAGATATTGTACAACATGACAGAGGGTGGTGTAACAGCGTTATTGCTACAAACTGAAGCTAAGAAATGGTCCTTCAGCATGTTCATTTCACAGATTTCCTATGTTAAGGACTAATGTCTCTGCTACCCAGAGGGAACCACCTCATTTGCTGCAGGGGTTTATTCCACTAGTAATGAAGACCTTCACCTCAAAGAAACCTTTTCAGAGTACCTAGCTGAAATGATGAAGAGCTGGGGAAAAAAATTACTACAAATAAAACTGATATTTAAAGTTTTGCTGCAGTTATGAATCTGTGAATAGTAAAATACAAGGATATTGATTGCTGTACTACTGTTCTGAATCATAAGCAAATCCAGACAGATAGTTAAGTATAAAATTACATCAGCAACATTAGTGAAAATTCTTGTAATGATAGTATTTATACTACAGTATTCCAGTGCCAAACAGTTCTAACTGAACAAATTAAAATTTACCAAATCCCAAACATTGCTGCCAGTATAAGAACGCACAATTAAGGTCACTGAAACAACTTTTTTTCTATCCCCACATCAGTGCCACTTTGCTTACCCAGAACAGCTGGCATTTATGATGATACATAATTAGAAAGGGACATAGAAACCAATAATACGCTTTAAAATGAAATTTAATGACAGCATTAACTCCTTTCTTTATTCCTTCAAAAAGCCAGTCTATCATTAATTAATTCTCAAGATTCTTAGAGGCAGCCAAGTAATCTAGTTGCTTTGCACAAAGATTTTGCTGGAAGGAAGAGTAGCCTATGC
This sequence comes from Pavo muticus, assembly GCA_016647715.1. NCBI lineage: Eukaryota > Metazoa > Chordata > Aves > Galliformes > Phasianidae > Pavo > Pavo muticus. The sequence goes on along the minus strand of JACDJE010000534.1, from coordinate 43,787 downwards.
TATATCTTTCAATATTTTTACGTGGTCCTTATCCTCAGAAAAGAAAACTTTATAGTTGGGTCCCTGAAAACTATCCTTCAACTATGAAAAATATGCATGATAAAAATGCACACAACTGCTGTGTTTTCACCCTGCAGGTGGCTCAACACCACACAGTTGTTCACTCACCCTCCCCTACTCAGTGGGTTGTGGGAAAGAAACAAAAAAAAAAAAAGTAGAACCCATGGCTTGAGATAGAAATGTTTACTAAAATAGAGAAAAGGAAAAGGATAATAGTTATGGCTATATATATATATATATATATATATATATATATATATATATATATATATATATATATATGAATATATATAACAAGTGATGCACAAGCAATTGTCCCTCACATCCAACTGATGCCCAGCCAGCCCCTTGAATAGCAGAAGACAGCAAGATGAACTCCCACCTCCTTCAAAACTCCTTCCACATGATGTCATATGGTATGGAATATCCATTTGTCCCATTTAAGTCAGCTGTCCTAATTCTGTTCCCTCCCAGCTCCTTGGGTCCTTTGCTGTGAAAGGCCTTGGCTCTGTACAGCACTGCTTAGTAGCAGTTTTTCTCCTAGAGCCAAAACATTGTAGCATACCAAAAACCCTGAAGAAAACAATTCCATCCCAGCCAAGAAAATGTTACAAAAGTATTGTTGGGAAATATCTTATTTTTAACAGTCTTTCCTTACCTTGATTTACTCCCAGTTATTTCACTTGATTTACTCCCAATTTGAGAAACAATTTCTTAATGAACTAGGTACAGAAGAAAGAATTAGAAGGCCAATGTTCATTACTTTTATCTTAATTTACTGTTTCCTAAAAACAGTTTTCCCAAGGAGAATACAGGCACAATGGTTTGTTGTAACTTTCACCTCTGTAGGCTTTGAGTATCACTGATAATTAGATGAGATGAAAACCTCAGATCAAATAATAGAAAAAGTTCAGATTACCTAGGCCATGCAACCATGATATAAAATTCAGACTAGTGTCCAGAAGACAGCATACCTATATATTTTGCTTAGTCCTTTCTGAGGATTTTTAGTGGCCTGGCATTTATCATATTTTTTTGTCCTTAAACAGATTCCCTGGGACATCCCTCACTCAGGGTACCTGAAGATACAGGTGTATCATATTCTAATTGTGGCTATATTTATCACACTCTTTTCTAGTGAATGCACCAGAGTTCATTGTTTCTGAGTACGCACAAGAAATTCAGTTTACACTGATATTGATCTCTTCCCAGTTGCAGGACAGATTAACAATAGGTACTGAAAATTAAGTGTCTTTTACAGTGGCACGATGCTGAGGTACAAGACAAAGGTACAGGGTGTATTAAGTTACTAAGTTTTCTGGGTCTTATTACACTACAAAATTAGATGTTCTGAAATGTCATTAGCAGCTTGTGTGAGCATCAGCCTTCCTACTTCTATCTGCCTGAAAGACATGGATCTACATCTACTCAAATGCAGTATTCTGAGGTGCTCTCTATAATTCATGGCAGGAGGCAGTCAATCTCCTGAACCCAATTCATCACACTAAAAGACTGGCAGAATGGAGACAACTGCATAGTTGCCTATCTTCATGTCCCTGGAGAGTAATTGAAAAAAACTGGTTTCTGAAAACTCCCTATTTTATACATAGGTCACTCCAAAAATTATCCCTCCTATATGTTTCCATAGAAACTACAACAGATACAAAGACCATAATAGTACTATTTGATAGAGTAAATTCTCAGCTACAAAACACTATTTTTGAACACAGTCATCACTAGTCGCTATGCATTTTCACCAGCGATGAAGAAGAGCCTGCATGTTATGCTCATAAAAATCTGCACCAGCAGAGGTGACCTGCTGTCACTGTCGCCACTGCTGAAACACACCACCCACTTCCTCACTGTGCTCACATCCACTTCTTGGTCTCCATAAACATTCAGCAAGCATCAGAGAATGTCAGTGGGTGCCACTTTTTTTCACATAGAGAATTTCAATGATACACCTTTACTTCATACGCACTTCAGACACCATTTTGTCAGACTGCCCCTCTGCTGCCACCTGCCGCACAGCAACAAAATGCAATGAAATGTTGGGAGGAATGTTGAGGCTTTACTGACACACCAAAAACTTTCATTGTGGGCCAACATAAGAGAATAGGAGGCATTACTTTTGGAGAAGCCCTAGTACTTAAGTTGTTAGAACTGGTGAGATGAATCTCACCCTTCTCCAGTATAAATTGACAAAATTTGAAAATACGATGGGAAAAACTCTTTCATAAATAGGCAACCGTAGACTCTAATGGAGAATGGATCTGAGTGAAGAAGTTTTTGGTCTGCTTTCCTAGTTATTTTATCATTTTCTTCAGGAAGGCTTGTAAAGCCTCTCTAAAAATCTTTTGCAGAAGAAATTATCCTTCTCTCTGTGTAAACATGCTCACCTCTGGGAATTCAAGTCACAGTTAATGATAATACTGATCTTCGCTGATAAGAAAAGGCAACTCATCTAAGAAAGCTCATGACTGGCACCCACATAAAAAAGTTGATTTTAAAAGAGAATTCTATATCTAGCCTTTGGGAGAAAACGTGTAAAATAAAAATAATAATTCTCAAAATCCAGCCAATGAAAGGGCCAGTAATTTTTTGCCTATGTAGTAAAATAAAAAGGAGAAACATGCAAGAAAGGTTCTTATAATTACTTTCTGTCTGAAACAGAAATAAAATAAAATCTCAGCTGTGTTCCACTGTGACCTGACATTATGATCCACTTATTTGGATTTTATGTCATATTTCCATCATCTGGGAAACTACACTGCGTTTTTAAAAACACTGTGGAATATAGCTTAGAAAAGACAAGAGATCTTTACATAAAGTTCCTGACAAAGTCATCAGCTAGATAAGCAAGAAAATTCTTTGTCTTTATACCACTCCAAGAAACAGACACAGAATTTTTTTCACCTTATTTATTTTTAATTTTAAAAGTATTCACACTTGTAAAGAAGTTACTCTATCCAGAAAATATTTCTGGTCATATTTCCTTAATGTGTTTTTTTCTGTCTGCTAAATGAAATTAAAGTCTGAAAGACAGTATTTTAAAAACAGCACACAAAAAAATCTAATTTTATATATTGACTTCTCTTCAGGAAGTAGTTCTAAGCCAGTGTTTCTATCTCTATATAATCCATACTGGGGAGTTCCTTCCATTTTCTCTTTCAGAACAGATACAAGTTTTTCCACAGGGCTGCTACACACACAAATAGGGAACAAGTCATGTTTGGAGAAAAATATTTGCAATCTGTTGGATGTCCAAGCCGCAATGTAGGATCTTAATCCTTGAAACCTGGTTTCCGCTTCACTGTTTTCAGAGAGATGCAAGATAAATCTGTCCATGTAACACATTGTAGAGGTAATGTATTTTGCTTTTTGAAATGTTAGTTCAAGCTCAGCTATTGTAATTCCATTCACTCAGGTTTAAGTGAGTGCAAACAAGGCTCATGTTCAGGTATCTGTCTGCAGGACCTCTTATAGGCAGACTTAAAAAGGTTCCTCACCCATTACCTGCCTTAGCATGTCATGCACTAGTCCATTGTGTGCTAAAGATCAAAATGTGACTGCAGTGGAGCAGGAAGGGAACAGCAACAGTTGCAGATGAGCACAGCTGGAGCTCCTGCACTATGTCAATGTACAGTGTTAAAACCGGAGCCCAAAAGACTTGGTGTGTAATTGTACTGTCAGCGTGCAGAATGTAACTTGTTGGATTGATTGATTGATAGAGTGCTCAGGGTTTTTTCTCATATGAAGATAAATAGATCTGTATTTTCTTGCAGGTTAAAAAAAAAAAAAAAAAAAAAAAAAAGAAGACTTCCTGTCAATTAGTTGAAAAACTGTATAGTTCACATCACCTGAACTTTTTATTCTCGTGCCAGAAAAAAACATATAGAGAAGCCCTCTAACAGGGAAGTTTGGTCAGGATAAATGAGTAAGATTTGCAGGTTTACCTTTCTTCCCCAACTATAAAGGCAAAAGACACCAACATTCTCATTATTCCTGGCAATTCATATCTTGCTTCCACATTAACATACCAATGAAGTCACCAACTCTTTGATAAAAAGATATCACTGACCTGGACATTCACTTTTATGAACTAAGTCAATTCCAGTACAATAATTGGGAAGTTTAATTTGGTCAAGCAGATGACAAAGGCGGAAATTGTTTAGAGGAATTACAGAATTGCAGGACTACTATTTCTAGTAAATGCCAACAGACTTTTGTAACACTCAGATATTTTAAATATATACATAACTGTGGATAGGAAATCTTTAATTAACTCTTTAATTAACATTAAATACACTCAAGGAATTAGAACCTCATGTCTTCTGCTTATTATTTTGGATGTGATTTGTACTCTGCTTATTAAATGCTATTCATTTTCCAAAAAACTATAATCATAAAAACAAACACAGAAATAACTTAATGTACTTTTTATTAAAGTTTACCAGATAATTATTTGATCTAAACATTAACTACAGTACTGTCAGATTAAATATTATTTGAGCAGTGTTAATAGCACAGTGGCACTTTAGCTATGACTGAATATTGCTTGCATGGTACCAGGACTTTTCTATTTCTCAATTTCTCCCTCAGCAAGTAGGATAAGGGTGGGCATGAGGGGATGCAGCTAGGGCAGCTGACCAATAAAACTGGAGTAAAAGATCCTAATCCTAAAATTTGGTTCATTACCTACCATAAACCAAGCTAACTGTGTGTAAGTAGAAAAATTAGCAGTTTTAATTCAATGACTACAAATATATACAACTTGGTTTTGGCATCTGTAGCTTATAAAGTTTAAAATGCATATTTTGAACAGAGGCATTATGATTACGATTCCATTATTTAGCAAGGAAATTATTTTAGTATTACTTACAGTTCATTTAAAACTGGTGACTTTTTATTCAGGCTTATGTTGTTTATTGTTTTTCTGCTTTATGCTTCATCATGGCATTGATTTCAACAGGAGACTTTGTCTGTCTTCAAGGCGTCTTCATTCGTGGACATTTGAGTTACCAAAGACCTATAATCATCAACTTTAATTTGTTCTCTCCTATCACTGAATGATTGATTTACCTCCATATATTTGAGAGGGATCCAATCTATGCATGTGCTAAATACCATAACTATAAATAGATTCACTGAGTATTTGCGCATTTGTTGATACTTGGTTTCACAGGGGATAACGGATAGGAATTCTGTACATGTAATGCAAATTAAGGTATTTAACTGAAAAATCATTTGGGTTTATGCATGTAAATACAGATAAATGGGATTCATTAAGTACCAATAGCAGCTAAATCATTGTTTAAATGTTGTTTTAGTCCACTACAGGTTCATCTGGACCAGTAGAACTCCTGCTAAATGTATACACTTATGTTCAGTTTGATCCTCTAGGCTAATTTCAGATATCTAAAAATTGATTATGATATAGCAAGCTAGTTCTTTAAGTTCCTTTGAAAATAAAGGAGAGAATTTGGAAATCTGAAAGGATAATTCATCTCCTTCAAAAATAAGTACAGATGATACAGACCCCCCTAGAGGAGCTCTTCTCACATGACTAACACAGTCATGAGATGTCAGAAGGCTGAATTTGGTGAAAATAAATCCCATCCCAAGTCACATTTTCAATTTCACAGTACAAAATTCTGGTCTTTCATTGTCTCAACAGTATTCTAAGAAGTGAAGAGTCAGGTTAAATTTAGGCAGTAACATTTTATAATTGATATAAACTAAGCTGTGTATGTGACCAGAAATTGACTCTAATCATGACCATAATCATAACAATAACTATGAACCCACTATTGAATTCCTTTCTTAATCTACCCAGGCTGCAGATAGCCAGACACAGGGTAGAGTTGTCCATTGGCTCAAGTGGGAACACTCAAATGCTTGAAGATTAGCACTTCTCCAAGGTTTTTGCTGGTTCAAGGGCAAAGTACTCTCCGGGTTTCAAGGTGACTCCTTTATCCCAGCTTTACAGAATGGAGTTTTAGGATAAAATTCATTTATCTTCATAGAATTAAAAATTATTCATCTTCAGAGATTAGATCACCAAAAGTAGTATGCATCCTTCCTACCATCCTCTGTTTCTTTTTGCCCTTAACAACTGATAGTATTAAATGATATTTTCTTGCTTCTTAAGAGATTAAGGAGTATAGTAACAAAACACGATAATGATCTGAGATAACAGCTATTGAAATCAATAGGAGCTACTCAACTGAATTCAACAGGTTTTGTATTGAGCTCTACAATGTTAAATTTAGTAAACAAGAATTAAAGATTTCTCTGATAAATAGTCAAAAGGTCAGACTACCTATCACAAATTAATTCTTCTGAAAACAATGACACAATCACAGTTTTCTTGTCTAAAATGAATTATTGTAAGCCTCTGTGACATAAACAATCCAATAGTCAGCATGTACGTATACAGATACAAAGCACACAAATGCATGTAGTTAATTAAAAATTAAATTATGATTCAACAGATGTAATGAGATGTAAGTATTAATAACCTCATTAAAAAGTCTGATGAATACAAGACCTCTCTCATTATAATTACTCTCAGAAAGAAGCATTGCTAATCTGCTGAGCAGCTGATGACACAGAAAATTATAAATAATAGAAACATTGCACAAAATAATTCTAGATTAGGACAGAACAGTGAGCATTTAATAAGAGAAAGAATATTTTTAGCAGAGAATAGGCATGATCTTCTGATGGAGACTTAATTATTGGACTCCTTTTTCCTCATAACTGCCGGAACATAAGCAAGAAAAGGCTAAGCTACAGTTATTTATCATATTTGGCACAGAAAATTCATCACTGCTGCATCATACACTGCCAGCAAACTGCATTTGGCACTTCCAGTAAGCGACATGTATATTTTTATCTTCATAATAACCTTCCCATGTCTTTTAGTAACCCAGTAAATTTGGCATGTAATGAACATGTTTTGCATGTAAACTCCAGGCAACAATACAAACAAGAAGTAATTCTCTGCCTTCCATTAGCATCATTATTTCTGTTTAGTTATCAGTTCCTTGAAGAGTCAAACTGAGAATTGCTTACATTAATCATGGTAAGAAATGCTAAGACAGCTCATAGTAGTACCATTTTTTACTTACTGGCTTTTTGTACAAGCTGTATCGGCAAAGTCATTCCACAGGTTTAATGGATGACTCCAGCTTGTAAAACATATTGGTCAAGGTAGGTCATATACTGTAGCATTTACAGAAAAGGAACCAGACAGGTTCAGTGACTACAGTTTTTAAATAATAATGGCAAAAAGGCTGAATGTTTATCTTTGTTTTTTATGCCCTCAGTAAATATTTTTGTGTGGTAGGAAATTTAATGTTATTACGTGGTCGAAGTATTGGGCTATAATTACTATAATCCCTTCAGGTCAGAAGTTACATTATGTTGTAATTTGTAATTTATAAAACTCATCATCAGAAGCTTAATGTACCCAATAAATCTTGAAGCTGTACCATCATGAATGGTTGAATCATTGATGTTCATATACGGGACATGTGAAACATCTGTAGATATTTACACAATTTCAGCAGTAGCAGTAAGAGAGTTAGGAAAAAATGCTTTCATTTTAAAATAAAAATCATTCATACTGAAAATTTTCAGTTAACAACTAGTTATTAGAATTGAACTCTTCACTCTGCTTTCATCTGAAGGATGATTTTGGGTTTTGTTTGTTTGTTTGTTTGTTTTCTAGCATAGGCATACTTGGCCTTATTGAACGTACATTTGTTATCATGAAAAGAAATACTGACATTCACATGCTGTCATGGAAAGATTAACAATAAAATAGACTTTGGGAGCTAACTGATAGCACCTTTTATTTTGTTCTTGGATTAACAATTTATGCTTTCCATTTTGAATTAGGATTTGGTTCTTCATCAGGGGGTATTGATTGCCTGGTAATCCCAAACACTTTCCTGTCTCATCTGATGGGTTCAGCTTTAATCTATCATTGATTTAAAGTACATTGATGTTTTTAGATATTTCTGTATAGGCAGGCGCTTAAAAATATATGTTTGTTCTTATTCGTGCTTTGATCTGCCAAAACCAAACCAACTCAACTCCTAATTCTCATGGTAGCACACTGAATCTGTTGAGCTATTCAGAGAGGTATCAGCCTTATTTTGGCCACAAGTCTACTTTCATGTCTTCTAGACTGATCCAAAACTTACTGCAGTAAATTCATAGCTCATGTGGTGATTTGTATGTGTCTTCTCCAACCTGTCTGGGCAAAGTCTCTACATCAGAACTAGGAGCCTATTCCTTGCCATTCCTGACCAGTACCAACATACAAAACTATATTTTCAGAGCTTACACTAGTATAGTTTTAGCATCATGCAGGAAAGCTCACTAAACACTTTGGATAATGTTCATTATGTTCTAGAGTAAGTTATCATATTGACAATTAATTAAATAATGAGATAGAAAGTTGCACTTGTGATGAAAAGGAATGAACAGAATAATATCACATTAAGTTGTTTGTCCAGTGCAAAAGCTGCTTCACAAGAAAGTGAAAAACTCTGCCAACAAGGCTTTCAAAGTTAAATAAATCTACTTGTGTTTGCTGCTCTAATCTAGTAGGTCAGTATTTCAAAGAAACCTTGGAGATAAGCAAGCTGGCAGGAAAATGAGGGAAGCAGTTGTGAGGAGGACAGTGAGAAAAGAGTTTTGGCCTAAATTACTCTTGGCATTTACAGATTGTGAGTAATGTTAATAAAAATTACAGCTGCAACAATAATGACTCTCTGTTGTAATACAAACTGTCAGGAGAAGCCTTCTCATTGACCTCTGATAATATGATTCTGCTGGTGGATGTTGAAGAACTTGCTGAGAAAGCGAGTTAGAGCTGCAGAAATGCCAAGCCATTTCTCATTTCCCAAGTATGAATCTGACACTGGAGATTCAAAAACTGCAACAGGTATCGTGTAAAATTAAATAACAGAATAAAAAAAAACATTTTTTCCTAAAAAAATCATTTTTTTCCTAAATAAGAGGAACACTCCAATTCTACAAGACAAAAGGGTCAATGATTGCACATAGCCACAGAGTCTGTGTAACAGATTGATGCCTATAGTTTTGACTGTGTAAAAATATCTTTCATCCACAGAAAAACTGTGGAATGAGTAAAGTGACTGTAAAAAGCAATGCTTTTTTCTATACTTGAAGCAAACACAGTAATTTCTGCTTCTATTTTTTTTTATATAGCTTCCTCAGTAATAGTACACTATGTTTCATTTTCAGCCCACCTGTGAAAGTATAAATGCAGCAATTGTCTACAAGCATTTGCTTGAGAAATACAACATATAATTACAACAGAAAAAGCCACTACATTTGAATTTCTCCTGGAGTTTGCTTTTATAATCTTAATAACACTTAAAAAAGATAAAGACATATTCTACCTGAGCCACTAATCCTGGAGGAAGTGTTTTGTATCAAGGTAATATACAGTAAAAAGTAACTAATCATTCACACTCCACTGGTCTAGTTGCTAGAATTTGTAACTACCAGTTTTCTATGGTTTCTGCCTAATAGAAATTGCATTCATCATTTCATTTGTTCCTGAAGTACAGCAATCAAAGAATCTATGTTTGTGTGTAAGAAAGGCAGCTCCCTATTATGACAAGACAGTTTCCTGCTTATTACAGTAAAATATCTAAGCAGTATTTAAAAAATTAATCTTTATTTCTTACATTGTTTTCTCCCTTCTCTCCTTTCTACAAAAGCCTTGAAGTGCTTTTAGTTCTAAATGAATGTGGGAAGTAAGGCAAACAGCATGCAAAGAACAACCAACATTATTCATATTCCAACCATTTCTTTGATATAATAATAGTTTATTGTATTGAAACTATTCACCAAAATTTTGAACTCCAAACTTAAAGACACTCGGATGAAATATTTTTTCCCATATTTTCACGGAATTTATATTTTTTATGTTGAAATTTACTTACTATTTCCAACTATGTATACTCTTCTATTGTTGTTAAGATAGCAATTAAACAATCACCTTCAAAACAGAGCATTTTAAGTTCTCAAAACTTTGCATTAGGTTTTGAAAAAGTCTTTTTGTCATATATAATGTGAAATGATGAAATAACAAAACCCCCTAATCAGTGATTGTTGACACATCCGTTAATTACTAAACTAATTGAAGTACGCCTTCCAGATACTTCAAAACGTTAGCACAGATTCTTCCAAGTTTTCTTTTACTTTGTAATGTGCTGGTTATCCCAACAACATTATTTTGTTAGGGGGATCTATATAAAAATTGATAAGGTTGAAAAAATTGACTTGGATGTACAGAGGAAATTTGACTAAGGTCATGGAACATTCCTAAGTAGTCCATAGCCACTTAACACAATCATATTTCTCAGCTGTGTTGCAAACTGTTTTATTCTGGGTCTGAAACATTATCTTTTTTTTATCCTGGTTATAAATATTCTGATCATTTCAACTGGAAACTAGAATACATAACTGATTGTCATGCATGGAATTCCACACACATAAAGACAAATGTCAATAAAAAAAGAAAATTGCTCAGGCAGTGTAATTACTTAAAATCCTTTCAGTGATGTTTGTTGTTTTGTTTTGTTTCGTTTTGCTTTCCCCTAAAGAAAAAGAGATTCAAACTTTCTCCTGGAACTTCCCATAAGAAGTGTCCTTATTACCATTACTGGTCATGACATACCACAGTTTAGCATTTGGAGGCTCGGTTCTTTCATTATGCTAGAGCTAACAGATTAAGAGACCACAGAGAAAACAATTTTTTTTCAGATTGTCCTGGGACAGTTATTTTACCTAATGTCTACTATGATGCTACATTTTGACTTTAGGAGAAAAACAATGCTGTTACTGATGTTTTAGTTGTTGCTGAGCTACAAAGCTAAGGATGTTTAAGCTTCTTGTTCTGTCCTGTCAGTGGAAGGTTTTGTTCAAACCCCACACTGGACATCAGGATTGTTATGATTTAACCCATCAACCAGCTAAACACCATACAGTTGTTAGCTCACTTCCCCCACTCCCAATGGGATAGGGAAGAGAATCAGATAAAAAGAAAATAAGTAGAACTTGTAGATAAATAATAAATAAATAAATAAATAAATATCTGAGATAAATACTAAACAGAAAAGGAACAGAGAAATAATAGTAATGATAATTATATATATCTTTACAAAAAGAAGTGATACACAAAGCAACTTCTCACCACCAGCTGACTGACATCTCTTCATCCCCACACTTTGGCCCCAGGCCTATGAGACACACAAAAAAAGCACAAGGCAGTAAGAAAACTGTACATTGTTCATGTGTGTGCACATGCACCCATAACAGACATCTAAACACATAATGGAGAGATAGTGTACTTGTTCCCACGTGAGAAGTAAATGATTGATTCAGCTTTACTCAACACTTCAGTTAATTATAATCTGTTACATTCATTTTCATGAAAGCCGTGAGCATGGGAAACATTTTTTCAGAGTCAAATTATACTAAGTACCTATGGAATAAGTAGCTTGATATCCCATGTGTTTTGATTGGGATTTAAATCAGCAGTTATATGTTGCCTTAGACTGCCTTTGTAGTTGACAGAGTTCTCTCTGTCACGTTTCTAGGACAATTTATCTCATCTTAAAATATATGTCTAAAGCAGGTCAAATGAACTGTGCCCTTGCAGTGCCTTTTACTCCCCACTGACCATAAAAAGCATGACTAGCTCAGATGTGCAAGTCTACACTGTAGACATTTACAGGTAGGTGATAAATTCTTCTCTATATGATTTATGATGGACTGACTTTGATGGCTAAGGAGGCATGAGATTCAACTGAGCATGTTCCAGCTCTAAAGCTGGATCATTTATAGTGTTTCTCTGCAAAGAGTACACCCCTTTGTCCTCTAAGGAGAAGAACACATACAGCAGCCCTCAGTGCCACAGCACTTCAACAGTCTTTCAGCCCTTACCTGTAGAACTGGTAGAACTGTAATCACCACTGAAGTGAATCTCACCATTTTGAAATCTTCTGTGCCAGGTGTGACTGAGATAAACTTATAGCTTCAAAAGTTGTTAGGGAAAGACGTAAATTTGAAAGAAATTATAAATACAAATTTTAAAAAAGGAAAAAAGTATGCATATCTTTCATATAGCCACAAATACTTAATTGAAAAGAGATAAAATAGCATAAATAACCATGTCAAGCTGTATCTTTTGCATCTTCACTTCCTTCCTACTCCTTTTATACAAATAATTGTGTCCTATTTGTGCTAAAAATATCTCAACTGAAAACAAGCCAGTATTAAATATGAATGAGAGTTTCATTAGCCAGCAATATACATCTGTCTATATATGTCTAATAAACTCCTGTGGTACAGGAATTTTCCTCTTATTAATTGTTATCTAATACATCATGTACATAACAACCATACATAAGCGATAGAAGTAGTGTTATCTGCAGAGAGAATAATAAAATCACTGCAGTTTAGAGCAATATCTGGACAGAAATGTCTTCTTATCCAGTGGTCATTTTGTATTTTAATATTTTAAACATTCCAAACTTACACTACACATCTGAACTTCTGTTTGAAACATTTCAGGCTGTGAGCATACTGAACAAGGATGGATACTACCTAAAAATAACTGTTAAGTATTATTATTGCAGTTGTTTCTTTGCATCAGCTGCTGAGATAAGGAATAATATTATTCTACCAGTATTACTACAGAGGAGGAATTCAGTATGGTCTGAAAAGAGCTAGATCCAGGAACCATTGAATGCATTGAAAAATCTTCCATTTGATTCAATTTTCTTTGGGTTCACCCTTGTTGGAACCGTTTTCACTTTAAGGATGAGCTAAAAATAAATAATTTTTGTTCTTTCATATACTTTTCATGTCTTTTTTTTTTTTTTTTTCATGTACTCTAAGTATAGGATGAGTTAGAATCAGAATTTTTGCTGTAAAATTCCTTTAAGACAGCAATTCTCATATTTTGTGCAATTTATTTAGCCTCACATAGGACACCATCAAATTTTCCTCAAAGCAATTTTTAAATTTTGAATGGTGGTAAGGAAGGACTCCAGGCAAGAGGACTCCTGAGTCTCAAAATCTATTCTCTGGCCTCCATATCCCAAGTTATCATATGTCTCTTTTGTAAATAAACAGATCAAATAGATAAGATACCTATGAGTACACTTGGAAGCACAGGAGATTTCTTGGTGAGAACAGGTTAGAGTTGCATCAGTGTTTGACATATAAAGGATTTGTTTTCTTAACAGAATTAGACAAATTCTTTATCTGAAGTTTGGACTACTTGCCATATATTTGTTAGAAGTCCTGCTAGTATACATTAGATATCACAAGAATCTCCTGTGTCTAATTAAGCCATTACCCTTGCTTGGTATTCAGGCGCATGACTGTATATTGCATAATTTGTTTTGTACACAATTTGAAAGATTTCACTGGTCTTTCTTATTTTAGAATGATGTATTGTAAATATGAAACTGAATTCATGAGCAGAAAATTTGCCAAACAGGAAAAAAAAAAAAAAGGAACCTGACATTTGACAATGAAATATACTCTGCTTAGGACTGGAAGAGAGGCTCTAAAGATAATTGTTTATTGTTAATATTAAAATGGCCTGAAGAAGTAACACCAAAAGCAACTCTATCATTTCTCCTTAGAGAAATTATACATTTTTCTTTTAAAGTCAATATACTTATATTTGTTCCATAACAAAGATTCATGCAATTAAACATTTAACTTTAACTGGGCCCCCAGTGAACACCCCATGTCATTTTGTCTTTTAAAAGTTTGGACAGTTCCAAAGAAAACTTGTACTGGCAAAACTTGTACTCAGCTGGAGGCACAATGTTGCCTCTGACTGACTATGCAAGTAATTTTCTTGTATTAAGATAGGATGATTTGGTTAGTATTGATCATTTTGCTCAGTGTGGGTGACAACCTCTGGCATGATTAGACCACGTGACTGCTTGAAGTCCCATGCTTTGCAGTAACCCCCAGAAGGGTTACTTTGAAGTAACCCAGAGGCAGCTAATCCAGCACTCTCCTCTACCATGCTATAATGTATCAACTGCTCTGAAGGAGCTGTCCAGTAAAAAAAAAAAAAAACCTCTAGTCCCATAGGCATTTATTTTATAATCTTGAGAGAGACAGTCTGCAATTGAGGGAGATGAACTGTATAGAGGTTCAGAAGTGAAATAGAAACATAGTAGTATGCAACTAGGCTAAGGAAAATTTGTTTATTTTTGTAAACAACTAAGGTTCTTCCTCAGAACTTTCAATAACTAACAGTAAATCAGCTATTTCACCAAAAGAACTGTTCTGTCAGTCTAAGTAATGTTCATGCTTGGACAACATAGCCTATATAATTCACATTGTTGCTGTAATCTCTTCAGTTTTGCAAAAGGCCAGCATATGGTATGAATCAGAGAAATATAGTTGCCTATGGCCAGTTTTTGGATAACCCAAGAAAGGTATTAGTCACAAACCTGTGCTCCCAGGGCTGGCCACAATTCTTCATCAGGCACTCAATCACCAGTTCAGGCTATGACCTAACAGTTCCCATACAGCCAGTTTAATTTCTAAAGCAAGATGTTTTTATTTGTATTATTTGATTATATTGAAATTATAATAATTCTTACACCAATAAAGTTTAAAGGAAAGGGGACTGCTGTTTGACAAGTGATCTAGACTGATAATCAACACAAAATTTCCCTTATTTAGATCACAGTAGTATTTATCTGTCACATTTTAATGCCTCTCCTATTGCTGTCCTGGCTTGATGATTGTGATCCAATTAAGTAAGTTAAAGTACAATCTCCAGAAGGGCAACTTAGAGAGTAATGACTTCCCCACTGATAAAGGCCCATGAAACAGGGAAACTGACCCCAGGTTTTCAGAGCTGCAAAGTAGCTTCCAAATCATGTTAATTTTTCTTTCCCAGTGCAGATTTAAGTGGTGGGGACCTGTAACTACTGACACAGTAGCAGTGCTGGGATGAAGCCAGGGGCTGAACCAGTGATGTTGTTATCGAATATCCATAGACCAGAAAGTTCTAATTGAGCTATGTAACTAGGAGGTATGTTGCATGGATAAGGGATTTGTTTTTATATCTTGAAGTAAGATCTTGGATAAATGTACTACCAGAGTCTGGTTGAAAACTACTGATAACACAGAAAAAAAGTAGCAAGCTAAAGGCAGGTCTTTGAAAATAAGAAAAGACACCATGAATGCTGAAGTAAACTAGAAACAATAGTGAGCAGAGGAACTGCATTGTTTCAGCACTTATAAAGCACGCAGTCTCATTTTGTCAGAACTGTAGCTGAGAATGAAAATGGCCAAGACAGGCACTTTGCTTTTTGCAGATGCTGGGGAACATCATTACTGCACCAGTGCTTCTGAAGCTGCGGCAATCCCTGCAGGCCCAAGCAACTTTGCTGTGGCCTTAACAGACTCCTCAAGCAGTACTTCAGGGAACTGCACTGGAGATATTTCCACTCATCTTTCCTATTTACCTCAGCCTCATTCTTTGCTTCTTCAAGAAGGAGGTTAGTTAACCAATTTTGCTTGAGGGTTTCACAAAAAATGGGCTGAAATATAGTCAATCAGAGATCACCATCCTCATCCTTGACAGTATCTATCTGTAAGAGGTAAGTGGCTAAACAGGACACTTTCTTTCCAGCACTGCATCCTGTGTTACGGCAAAAAGCAGCAGCTATTTTTCTTCAGCAGAGTGTGGTTGTTAACTTTCGCTTCACAATTGAAGTCCTTAAAATGGTAATATGATCTGAAATGAGCGAAATGTTACTACTTCTTTGCATCTTCAACAACTGGTATTAACCTTTGTTCTTAAAGAATTGCTATCAGTAACCCACAAGTACCTTAATTATCTAGTATCTATCTATCTGACATATCATCTTCTAATTATACTTTGGGAAGGTGGTACTTCACCTGCTTCATTTGCTTTCAGCTCACTCGGAGTGGGTGGGTATGTTTTCCACTTCTCAAAATCAGTAGTCACACTGAGCTCAGCAAAATTTGAATCAAGCCCTCAGTGAATGAGCACTTCTGGTGACATTAACCTTCTGGTGTCCCAAGTGAATTTCATCTCATATATAATTCTCATATGAAAAATCATTCTGTATTAAACATGCCCTTCAAGAGATGCTGACTTATCATAGCTGAGGAAGAAGTTGTAAGTTCCTGTGAAAAAAAAAGGAGCTTTTCCTTAAATAAAACTGTGTTTGAATAAGGTGGCATTTCACTGAAAAAGCTATTGCAAATTTAGGCATTTACTTTCAGAAAATATCTTGTTTTAAGAGCAACCTTTGTGATGACACAGTGAGTGAGGTTTTGTAACAGGTACAGTACAACTATATCCCTTCTCCTTGGGAGTGGGAGGGAACATTTATACAAATTGTACTGATTTCATGTGACATTTCTGGAGCTCTTCATTAGTCGCATAAATTAGTTTTCTTTATGCAATCAAACATGCAAACATGCAAATTTAATATTTTAGCATTCTACCAGAAGTGCACTTCATTTTTTTATTTTTTTTTTTTTGTCAGAAACTAATCTTGGCAGCAAAGAGAAATGTAAAAAAATAGCTAGCAAATAAAACTAATTTATTTATTATGTTAACATTTATTATGTCAATTCTTATCTTAGCTTTATGGTGCAATGGGTATGTAAGAGCACATTCTAATATTCTGGCTAAGTGTTACCTCTACATAAACACAAAGGTCTTTCTGGTGAATAGAAAGAGTTGTATTGATGAGGAAGGGCTCTGGATCGGGTATGTAGGCCTTAATTCAGTAAAGATACCAAACATCTGTAAATCTTAAGCATTTGTTTTGATTGTGTTAACAAAAACAGGTAGCTAAGCACATGTGGAAGTAGCTTGATGATTTGAACGCCCATGTGAATATGCTGAAGACTTCTGTGTAAGAAGACTTAATTTTTGGCTATGGAGAAAGTAAATTCAAAAATTAATAAACTTTTTTGCTTTCTTTCGTTGTCTTCATGCATCTCTTTTTCATTAGAGTTCTACTTTGCAATGTGTCATGTCAGCCTGTAGATACAACAGATGCATAATACGCAGTACAAGCATTTTTCCTCAAGCAGTGGGTGGTCTGATCTTTCAAGATGACTTTTTTTTTTTTTTTTTTGGTATTAAAAAGCTTAGCTCAGCTTTTGCCCTTAGAAAATTTATTTTACTACATTTGACTACATATATTTTAAAATATGCTGCCTTGAGACCATATCACATAGCCAGGAAATTCTCAGCATTTCCACCACTATTCCTTGCTCCCTGAGATTTATCAGTAGGCAATTAAAATTCACTCAACTCTGAAAACAAGGCTTCTGTGTTTTAACGCATTTTATTCCATTCAGGGAAAAAAAAAAAAAAAAGGAAAAAAAAAAAAGTTGTTTCAGTAATAAAATTGTAAGGAAATAAAGAGAGAAGGACAGAAAGTAAGAACAATGCTTTTGTCTTTTTAATGTCAATTTTTCAGAACATTACTTACTCTCAAAGAACATTAATGCCTAGATATTTCTATGGGAAAAATCTCTTTGGAAGCATCCTAACATGTACAATACATCTAATTGTTGCACAACAATATCTTTTTTGTCTTTGCCTTAAATAAAAATAGAACTCTTACATTTCCAGGTTGATATTTCATACATTTTTCTTGTTACAAGAGATATACTTTTTGGCTTAAAATAAAGTTTTTCTGAACTGTGTTTTATGTCCCTATTTTCTCCAACACATTATTGGTACTATATGTGTGTCAAAAATAGTGGCTTCTAATATTTTAAGGATTCGATAGTTTGAAGAGCTTAAACTGAGGGGATCGGGGGAGGGGAAGGATCAACAAGAATATCTTATTTTGAAATTATTTCCTTTTTGCGTCAACACGAAACTGATGACTTTCAACTTCGAAAAGACTGTACTTTTCACTTGCAAATAGATGAATAGTCACTTTTTAGCTGAAGTGGACCATGAATCTAAGATGCCCAGATAGCACAGAAGGAAGTGGTTATTGTGAATAATTGTCTACCATGAGATGAACATATTTAGGCTTGTTGAAATTGTGTTACTCTATATTTTCACTTGAGAACTTATTGTTGCCAGGATGTGAATCTGCATTTTTCATCTCTCCATTAACTGTGTTCTCATTAGTTTGCTTGATAACTAAGTAACTGATCAAGTAGGAGTTCTTAGTTTTGTATCTTCCATTTGAGAATTTCAATGAGATACAGCATAAGGGAAAACTCTTTTGTTCTGAACTAAAAATTCTCTTTCAGCCATTTATGGCTGAAATCCATTCACTAGAGAACAAGTATGCACCTTCAAGGGAGCAGACTTTATGAGAGGAGGGGGCCATCAGAGGCTAACCACAAGCATGAACACAGTGTCAGTGTCATAGTAATAAAAAAATCTATCATATACTTACAATTTCCATCACTTCAGATAAGGAGGGAAATCCCTTGGGTAGCAAATACAGATTCTCCTCTGGAAGAGATTGAGTTAGTGATTCTTCTAAAAGCTGCAACTCTTTTGAGTGTAACTCAATTTCTACTGAGATGTTTGCAAATCACTTTTTCTCCCTGGTTTGGTACTGCATATGCAAGATACTCTGCGTACCATTCATTCTCCATAACTTCAGTGTAATAGTTTTCACTGGGATAGAGAAGTGTCAAAATTGCTGCTATCAGAACTCACATACATTCTAGAAGGAGCTGGCCAGTAACTGAGGAAATAATATATGTCAAAAAATGGGTATTTTTCTAAACAGAGATGGCATTGCTTTGCTATCCCCAGAGTGTATAAACACTTCCTATGCAATACCAGTTAAATGAAATAGAGTCTACAATTTTCTTCTAGGAATCAAACTCCGTCTGAGCTACTTGGCTGCTAGAAAGACCCAGGCATGAAGCCCAAATATTTTTAGGTCATACTTCTATTGCTTCTTCATCACTTTTACACTTGAGGCCCAACATTCTATCATTCACATGGAAAAAAAAAAAATATGTATCTTACAGCCAGAGTATGGGTAAAATGCAACAGGTATAGGAAATGGTTAGTAAGTAAGTTTTGTGTCTTTTCTGATAGGTGAGATATGTTTCAGACAAAAGCAACACAGCTGAGGAGAACCAATGTGTCAGCTGCTGTTCAGGTGAGACAAGTTATTGCCACATCTCAGTTGATAAGTGTGTTTATATGAGGTCCTTTTCTACTGAACAGGAGCAAGAAGTGGTCAGACATTACAGCTCAAAATCGTAAGGATATTTTCCTGATGCAGACATGCTTTCAAAGAGTGACAGGATCTGAAATGGGACATAGCTGCTGGCAGATGAGTAGCAGTGCAGTGAGATAGCTTATTAAACTGCCTCTCAGCTACACCCAGCTCTGGAAGTGAAGTGAAAAGTCTAAGGTACTTAGAAAGCAGTCAGTGCTATAAGAGAGCTATGTGGCTACAGTCATGTATCTGTGCAGGCATACCCTTAAATTCTTCTACAGTCAGAAAGGACTAGTCAAGAAAGATATGTGCAATGTCACTCATTTTAAGTCACAAATAATGAACTACATTCAAGCATGTGTCTGGAAAAAAAGTGAGATTAACAAAATCTGTTTGCCTAGTAACTTTGACAAGTAAACTAATTCACTCTCAGTCATTCTAAAATACTATTTTCTGAGGTTCTTCCTTCCCATTTCATTTTAATTTTTCTTCCCTTTCACTTGATTCTTAACAAATATATATATACCCTCTTTCCCTTCTCCAAATGCTTATTAAAAGCAACAGATTTCTTTAAAAATATTTCTGAGGTGATCAGCCAGTGTTATCCTTTCTTCTTCTCATTCTGCCAGTAATTTCTCCAATCAATTCTATTTACATACATTAAAAGTTAGCAAAGTATGCAGCTTTGAAAGTGAATTTTGTTATAAATAGAACCAAGAGTGAATGTATTTTCTTCCACCTCTGAGAATCTTCTTCTAAATCACAGTTTTAATCAATTGATTAATCTACTCCACTGCAATCTCCAGGTTTTCAGTAGCTTGCTATGATTATCTCTTCATTTTAAAGAAATTCACATGTACACATTCACAGCAGTGGAATTCAGGACAGATGTATAGTGATAGAAGTCAGTAGGATAGATGGTTGCATAGTTGGTATCTATCTTGTTTGTAATCAGTGTTAATAGTGTCAGTTTTAGGAGCACAATAATGACAGATATTCAAAGATCTTATTTGAATGTTGCAGAATTCTTCCACAGAGCTCCTTAGGATTTTTTACAAACAGGGTTGTAGTACAGTCACAGGACATCCCAAAAAAAGTAATCTGGATTCTGTTATAAAGTTGTATATTTAACTAGGTGATGTTCTACACTAATAAATCCCTTTTTCTACCTCATTATGTAGTGTAGTATACTATTGTAAAGACTTCATTCTAGTGTCTATTTGTTTTGGATTGATGGATTGAAAAATTGTTTGAACTGTACAGGTCTGCTCTTTTAACAGGTATTCATTTAAATGGGTAATAAGATACAAGAGTTGTGTAATGAGATGGAAAATTGCTAACCACATATTAGGTGATTACAATGTTTTTTGTCCAAATCAATTTTGGCAGAAAATAAGAAATCTAGAAAATGTACTTGGAACCTACACTTCAGATTAGTAATCAGTAGGTTTCTCTTGTGAAAATATTTTTCCATTTATTCTTGTTTAATGAGGAAAGAAAACCACTGCCTTATATAATAGCAATTTCATAGTAAGATACAGGGGCCATTTAAAAAGAGATACGGAACTGGACTAAAAGATTCCCCTAAGCACAAAGTCAAGTCTTGTATTTTTTTCTTCATTGAACAATATCCATTGAGATTTTTATTAGTCACACTGTAAAAAAACAACAACAACAACAACAAAACTATACAAATGTAGAGATAAAGAAGCACAGAAGTAAAACAAGTATATACATGTAGCTTACTCTGAAAGTGATGCCTCATAACTGAGGCATAAATGAACAACCCTCATGCTTATGAGGCTTGGAAGGCAGCTCAAGTGATGGATTTATCAAGGAAATCTCAGGTTATGCTTTCCCAAGTCTTGCTAGTGTCTTCCACTATAGCTCTCCTTCAGCCCTCTGGCCAGAGTTCACACTGGAAGGAAGTTTTGTTTCCCCTTCCTTGGACACATCTGGCAGTGAAGTGACACAAGAGAACCAGAGAATTCACAAGAAAGATGGAACCTTCTTTTGCGTGAAGTCCCACTGAGGACCACTATCAGATACATTTTAAGCCGAGCAAGTTCATTCCCCACAACCTTTGGTACTGCTGTCACCCCATTTTACTATCTTGTGTTAATCATCCTAGGGTTAGCACCAACCTGAATTCTGAAATATCTGTATAGCATATTGTCCTGGCTTCAGCTGGGTCACTGTTAATTTTTACTGCATAGTGTCGAGTATGTTGTGTTTTTCTTTAGGAGAAAAACAATGTTGAGAACACACCAATGTTTCAGTTATAGTGCTGCACAGAGCCAGGAACATTTCAGATTCTTGTACTGTACTGTCAATGAGCAGGGCTGAAGATGCACAAGGAGTTGGGAGAGGATAGAACCAGGACAACAGACCTAAACTGGATAAAGATATGTTCCATTACTGTAAGACATTATGTGACAAAAACATGGAAAACATTTAAGAGTTGCCTGGGGGAACAGCCACTGCTCAGGGACTGGCAGGTCATCAGTTGGTGGGTGATGAGCAATTGCTTATGCATTACTTGTTATATACATATATATATTAGAAATTAGATCTGTATATTATTATCATGATATTTTTTTAATCTTCCTTTTCTGTCTTAGTAAATATTTTTATTTCAATCCATGAGTTCTACTTTGTTGTTTTTTGAGTTGTTCTTTTTTATTGTCTCCCCCATCACACTGAGGCAATTTTGGGAGGTGAGCAAATGAGTGTGTGGTACTAGGTTAAAGCAAAACACGCAATGATGCTGCACTTTGTGTCACTGGAGCTGTAAATCTGGTGCACTCAGGCCAAAAGAGGAGGAAGAGTAAATTGCCATGGTAGAAGCAGCAGAGTAGAGCCTCACACCCTGCACTTCACACAGTCTGAAGAGAAGTCCAGAGCTCTAAGATGAAGTCTAGGAGCTAAAAGATGCCTTCCAATATATGTGTACTAGCGGCAAAAATGAGACACAACAATGGCCTACATATTTCTCTTAGAGACTGTAAGATCTTCTAGTCTATTGCGAAGCAAAGTAAATGGGTACAATTAAGCCATTTCTAAGTAATTTGGTTTAAGTTTGGTATAAAAGAATAGCATCTGCTCACATGGTTCAAAGCTTTCTCTGAAGCTTTATCCTTCCCCAGCCTGGGAGTTAATTGCTAAGTTTCATCTGTGATGTACTACCAGACTGTGAAGCAATTTCAATGTTAATAAATTAAATATGTTTTCCGATCGTTCCCCAGCACTGAAGCCAGCTAACCTAGAAAGGCTGGCATTCATACTGCTAAGCAGTCTTTCTATACTGAACACAGTGACTATATCTAAAATGACTACTGGGAACAGTCACTGAACTGTGGTAACTCCAAAACTGTAACCAAGAATTATTTAGGAGACAGCTCGTTTTCCCAAGCCAAAACTGGAAAAGGGATGGTGTTAATAATTCAGCAATGTAGACAACTGAACACCAGTACCACAGATGTTGCCTACCAATGCTTAATTTACTAGTATAAGTATAGCGTGACTGTACAAACTGATTTAATTCACATTAACATGTCAGATGTACGAACAGGTTTTCACATTATCAAGAACCAATCACCACATTCAGGTCTAAGGAGAATTAACAGTTCATTCAATCACACACTACAGTGATAAGTCATAGTCTTATAAATATACTTGTATAGCAGCAACAAGAATGCTCTGCACTAAACCCTTTGGAACCAATAAGTACTGTGAAGTGAACAGGAAAAAAAAATTACATTAATAATTACTTACAATGTGCCTACCTACACCTAAGCAAAAGCAGGGCCTACCTTTACCTTTGCCTAAATCCTTGGTATTGCTAGCACATCACTTACTCCAAAGAACCATCTGTTTTTCAGTTCTGTTTTGTACAATGGACAGGTTTATAATTTATAGTCCAATATATGTAATCTAGTGTTAGGCCCCCCGACTTGAAATAAGCTCAATGTGAGTGGATGCCTGCATTTGCCCAAAGCCTTATTAAAGCCTCTAAACTTCATGGGAGCAAAAGACTCAAACAAAATGCAGCTCACTCCAAGCTTGATGATGTAATACGGTCTTGGAATTACATTTAAACATAATTGGTTTTCTGTGTTTCTATTTTAAGAATTTTGTTTAATACTTCTCTAAGTCAAAACAAATCGCATCCTGCTTCTGGCTTCCAGAGTTACTTAGCAAATATTCTCTTTCCTACAAAAAATCATACCTTTTAAGTATCTTTGTTCCTTATGTAAATTGAACTGGACAGGAAGGACAGTTAGCAGTGAAATAACATTATTTAAAAATAAATCCCCATCATGCTTTGGAGATATCCATTTGGGAAACATTAGTGAAAAATAAATTTATGTTTCCCAGCTTGTAGCTTCTGACTGTCTATTTTAATTTTGTTCATATGCCACTGGCAATCTGCAGCAGGTTTAATATTCTGCAATTCCACATTTTATGTGATCTCTCTGCTCTTCTTTGTCTTGCTTTCCATCTACTATTCCATGTTATTATTTGGTTGCATGAAGGTACTTGGCTATTACTTTGTTGTTCCATTTCTGCTGCCAGCACAGTTTTGATCAATACAGTTCGCNAGAACTTTTCCAATCTGAAGAAATTTCATTTAAAATGAAGGAGCTATAAATGGTCCCCACTCCACTTTTGGCTTGTTAGTATATTTGTGCAGACTTAAATACAAAATACATAAGAACAGTTAGTTAATCCTTGAAGAAACACATTGAGTTTGAGTTCTTTTAATGTTACTGTATAAATTTATATTTCAAGATGTTTTCAGGAAGTATACAAGACAATGGAGCAGAGCTAACAGGATCATTTAGTGCCTACCTTTACATACAGCAATCCTCCAGCAAGAAAAAAGGAGGGACAGTTTCACTGTGGACTCTACAGGGTAATAAGCTTTTATGTTATATATAACATAAAATATCTTTAACATCTTTATTAATGATGTTGATGAGGGTATTGAGTGCACCCTCAGTAAGTTTGCAGACGACACCAAGTTAGGAGGGAGTGTTGATCTGCCTGAGGGGAGAAGGGCATTACAGAGGGACCTGGATAGACTGGATTGATGGGCCAAGGTTAACTGTATGAGTTTCAATAGGGCCAAGTGTCGGGTCCTGCATTTTGGTCACAACAACCCCACACAACTCTACAGACCTGGGGAGGAGTGGCTGGAAAGCTGCCTGATGGAAAGGGACCTTGGTGTACTGATGGACAGTCGGCTGAATATGAGCCAGCAGTGTGCCCAGGTAGCCAAGAAGGCCAATGGCATCCTGGATTGTATCAGAAATGGTGTGGTGAGCAGGACTAGGGAAGTAATCCTGCCCCTGTACTCGGCATTGGTGAGGCCTCACCTTGAGTACTGTGTTCAGTTTTGGGCACCTCAGTACAGAAAGGATATTGAGGTGCTGGAGCAGGTCCAAAGAAGGGCAACAAAGCTTATGAAAGGCTTGGAGAATATGCCCTATGAGGAGTGACTGAAAGAACTGGGGCTGTTTAGTCCGGGGAAAAGGAGGTTGAGGGGAGACCTTATTGCTCTCTTCTAATACCTGAAAGGTGCTTACAGCGAGAACGGGGTTGGTCTCTTCTCACTGGTGACAGGTGACAGGATGAGGGGAAATGGACTTAAGTTGCGCCAAGGTAAGTTTAGGTTGGATATCAGGAAAAAATTCTTTACAGAAAGGGTTGTTAAGCACTGGAATAGGCTCCCCAGGGAAGTGGTTCAGTCACCATCCCTGGGTGTGTTTAAAAACCGTTTGGATGTGGTGCTCAGCGACATGATTTAGCGGAGGGTTGTTAGAGTTAGGGTAGTATGGTTAGGTCGTGGTGGGACTCGATGATCTTTAAGGTCTTTTCCAACCTGAGTGATTACATGATTCTATGATTTTAACTGAGTTAATATTTTTTTTACTAAAATTATTATCCCCGAACACTACACCAGGATGTCTTTTTAATTATATTTTTATGCAAAATGTTTGATTCAGTAACAAGGCCTACTCACACCTTTAAAACAATTCATGCACTGTTAAATGAACAATTGTTCCTAGCACAAAGTCAGTAACCTAATTGTTTTAATCTCAATAGCCCACAGAGGAAACTCACAAACAGTACTCTATGTGGCCAGCTTTCTATTCACTTTGAAGATTTCTATATTAAACCTCTGCTTTGAATGGGAGCTCTTCTTCACTCCTAAGAGCTACAGGCTACAGAGTCTCCATTCAGTAAGCGTTTGAAAAGAGAATTTTTTTTTGCTTCAATTAAAGTAGGCCTGAGCGTTTATCAGAATCAGAACTAATAAGGTAAAATTAATCAGTGGAAAGAGTAACTTCAAAAGCAACCACTAGTTTTTCTTAAGCAAGAAAAACTTAGATATAAATAATTAGTAAATAATAGTTACAATAAATACTAGTTATAAATAATAGCTATAGTAATAGTTAAATAGTTAAATATAGTAATAAATTGTTATTATAAATGATAGTTATAAATAGTTATAAATAATTTGTATATTTTTTCCAAAATATAATTCAGTGAAAAGAAATTATCAGCAGATAAGATAAAAATAATGTTTAAATATTATGCAACCTTCTTCTCTATAAGTTTCATAATAGCTTTACCCAGATGTCTGCTGTATTGTGTTCAGTTCAGTAACAAAATGAAATGCTTATTGACTAGAGAGATGTTTGGTCGAATAGAAAATATCTTGTTTTGTGTACATGGGATTAATGAAGCCTATTTTCCTGTGGAATTCTGCCCTGCACCCCTATGCACCACAACAGTTCTGCCACCTGCATTCTCAGTAAATTTGGAACTACAGAGATACAAATCAGCTGTTAATACCTCCCAAATTACTTGCATTAAAACATACTTAACATTACTAGACAAAATACATTCCTTAAATATATTGGCAGCTGGTACAGGGGAAGCCAGCTTTTCAGCTGGTCTAGTTTGCATTAAAGGAGTTTCTCTGTACAGTTGTGTCCAGGTTCTGGGAAACTCTCTTCTGCACATTCAGCTGTGCAGGTTGCTTTTCCTTTGACCCAGTGATGCATTGGATCACAAATTTATTACCATACTTTTCAGCATGGGTATTACTTCACACCTGTGCAAAGCAATGCAACTTACTGGAATACTAAATGCAACTTACTTGAATACTACTAGATATTTCATAGAATCAAAGAATCATAGAATCATTAATGTTGTAAAAGATCATTAGCTTCATCTACTTCAATTATCACCATCATGCCCAATAAACTATGTCCCTCAGTACCACATCTCCACTTTTCTTGAACACCTCCAGGGACGGAAACTTCACCACCTCCCTTGGCAGCCTGTTCCAATAACTCACCGCTCTTTCTGAGAAGAAATGTTTCCTAATATCTAACATGAACCAACTAATATCCAACTTGAGGCCATTCCCTCTTATCCTATCACTGTTACTTTGGAGAAGAGGCTGACCCTCACCTCACTACAACCTCCTTTCAGGTAGCTGTAGAGAGCTATAACGTCTCTTCTGAGCCTGCTCATCTCAAGGCTGAACAATCCAAGTTCCCTCAGCACTCAGCCACTCCTCATAAGACTTGTGCTCCAGACCATTAACCATCTCCATCCCTTCAGTGTGTTTGAATTGGCTATACTACATAAGCTATAGAGTGGGAGAATTGCATTGCTTCATCGCTAAATTCAACTGGGTAAATTACCATTAATTTCACTGCTATGGTGTAGTTTGTACATACTTTTAAATGATGAATTGCAGCTAATCCAGCTCTCCTGTTAGCAGAACTCATTTTTTTGTTTGTTTCTTCTGCTTTGTAAGGTTTTGTATGGGAGAGTTTTCCCTCCAGGATCAGAATGAAAGTTTATTACTTATGATTAAAACACTTGACTAAAACTACAGAGTATTCTCCTACCTTTGCCATAAAATTTAGTTTCCCAAAAACTTTCCATGCTCCACTTAATGAGGAGAAATGAAGACAAAAATATTACTTACCACATCTTCACCCATATCTTCTAGTTAGATCCATTCTGTGTAAAACCTGTACCTCAAGGTCAGTGTATTCCTAAGAGTAAGAAATCGGGAAAAGGTGGCAGGAAAGGTGATGGAACAACTTGTTCTGGATAACCTGTCCAAGAAGAGAAGAAGATTATCAGTAGTCAACATGGATTCACTGGGGGAAGTCATACTTGACCAACCTGGTAACTAATCTACGTTGTCATCACTGGCTGGGTAGATATGGGAAGAGCAGTGGATGTTGTGCACCTTGACTTCAGCAAGGCATTTGACACTGTCTCCCACAGCATCCTTGCTATGAAACATAGAAAGAGTGAGATAGATGAGTGGATGGTGAGGTGGATTGAGAACTGGCTGACTTGCTCAGAGGACTGTCATTAGCAGTGCAGAGTCTGGTTGGAGGCCTGTAGCTAGCAGTGTTCCCCAGGGGTCAGTACTGGGTCTGGTCTTGTTCAACATCTTCGTCAACAATCTAGATGAAGGAATAGAGTCCACCTACAGCAAGTTTGCTGATGATACAAAGCTGGGAGGAGTGGCTGACATATGGGGAGGCTGTGCTACCATTCAGCGGACAGACTAGGGAGTTGGGCAGGGAGGAAACTGATGAGGTTCAAAAAGAGCAAGCGTTGAGTCTTGCACCTGGGGAGGAATAACCACATGAATCAGTACAGGTAAGGTCATCTGCTGGAGATGAGCTCTGCAGAGAAGGACTTGGTGATAACACGTTGACCATGAGCCAGCAGTGTGTCCTTGTGGCCAAGAAGGCCAACGGTATCCTGGGTGCATTAAAAAGAGCATGGCGAGCTGGTCAAGGGAGGTGATCCTCTCCCTTTACTCTGCCCTGCTGAAGCCACATTTAGAATACCCTGTCCAGTTCAGGGCTCCCTGGATCAAAAAAGAGAGGGATCTCCTACAAGGAGTCCAGCAGAGGGCCACAAAGATGATAAATGGCAAGGAATATCTCCTGTATGAGGAAAGACTGAGTAACTAGGATCTGTTCAGCCTGAAGAAAAGAATCACAGAATCAGAGAATTGTAGGGGTTGGAAGGGACCTCCAGAGATCATCAAGTCCAACACCCCTACAGAGCAGGCACCCTACAGCAGGCTACACAGGTAGGCATCCAGGTGGGTCTTGAACATCTCCAGAGAAGGAGAATCCACAACCCCCCTGGACAGCCTGCTCCAGTGCTCTGTCACCCTTACCATGAAAAAGTTCCTTCACATATCGGTGAAGAACTTCCTATGCTCAAGTTTATGATCATTTCCCCTTGTCCTGTCCCCACAGAACACTGAAAAGAGGTTAGCCATGTCTCTTTGACTCCCACACTTAAGATATTTATAGACATTAATCAGATCACCTCTGAGTCTTCTTTTCTCAAGGCTGAACAGACCCTGTTCACTCAGCCTTTCCTCACAGGGGAGATGCTCCAGGCCCTTCCTTTATCACCTTTGCGGCCCTCCACTGAGTCTCTCTGGGAGATCCTTGTCTTTTTTGTAGCGGGGAGCTCAGAACTGGATACAGTACTGCAGGTGAGGCCTGACCAAGGCAGAGTAGATCAAAATTTCCTCTATTCTTGGCATCACCTACAAACTTATTTGAGGGTGCACTCAAACCCATTGTCCAGGTCATCAGTAAAGATGTAAAACAGGATCGGCCCCATGGGGAACATCAGTTGTTACCAGTCACCAGCTGGATTTAACTCAACATCTCAGCACATTTAGGAAGGTGCATCTGAGAAATGTGATGACATTGCTGTGTGAATATGACAAGACTGGTGGCAAGAAGTGGAGAGAAGACACACAGACAGAAAAATATAAGTGCAGAAGATAAAAACAAACAATCATATAAGAATTTTAAAAATCAAATAATGCATTTTAAAGTTGGACTTTATGTTGTGAACAATGACCCATTGTGTATTTTTACGTAACAAATTTTCACCTATAACATTCATGTGCTTAGAATGTGGGAGGAAGAAGTTGAGCGGAGATAAAATTGGGAATAAAAAAAAAGAAACTTGGACCAATGTACACGCTGGACAAAATTTCAGGCTTCTTAATAATAATTATAGAAGAAAAGGAAACAAAAAGGTAAAATCCCTTTTCCTTTTAAAATATTATACCAGACTATCAAAGAATTTTTTTTAGTTGAGAAAGAAAGCATGTGATATTAGGACGTATCTAATGACATTCTTTCCTTAAAGAGAATTTGAAGAGCTATTTAACTGAAGTAGATTTGTTAAAGCTGGAGGTGAGGGGGATAAATACAAAGCTACACAGAAGTTACTACAAGATTAAAGTATAAAACAGACCTTTTGACCTGAAAAGACAAGCTAGCTGGAGGGTAGGAGAAAGAAAATAGTGTGGTCTTAATTTCATGGATGACCAGGGAAGATCAGAAAGAAACAAGAATTCTGAGAAATTTACCCTATAGAACATGTTTCAGTGAGGCTCTTAAGAAAAAGATAAACCAGCACAGAAGAGAGAACAATGGAAAACAGGAATAGAAACCATTTTTATAGATGACCTATCATATGCATAGAGCAACAGCTCCTAGCTCTTCAGCTTTTCTACTCTAAAAAGGTCTTTGATGTTTTCTTGCATAAATATACTGAAAAATGTGTAAATAACCACCAGTTATGCAGTCAAAGAGAAGGAGATTCCATTAATGTCAAAAGGCTGAATTTGACTAAAGATTCCTGAGTAGTAAACAAGAGTCACTATCTGAGAAACAGAACAACGAACAGCATAGCATAGGCCACTTTTTATTTGTGCAGAAGTATAACTTGCTCTAAAATCATTCCACATATATTTTATTTCTCCAGCAGTAGTCTAAGTTATTTGCACCTGAAAGTTTAAAGTACACAAACAAAAAGCACAGACAGCACTAACAAAAGAATAGACTCAATTTCATGAAAGATAATTATACATTTCTCTTGAATTTTTAACACTATATCTTTAGTAAAAGCCCTGGATGGGAACTCCCTTGAATGTGCATTGACTAAGACATCAGTGCATACGGTAATACATGTGAAATATCTGCAAGTATTTACTTCTTTCTAGTAATATTGAGTATTTGTAAAACATTTCTTTGAAAATATTTCAAAGGGAACTTTACTGATATGTTTTTGTGGCTGAAGTATAAGCAAGCTTGCAAGAAATGTGCAATAGAGTCTTACTCATTTTCTTTCAATCTGGTAGCTGAAGAGTTAATAATCTTGGGAAAAAAACACCATTATGCCAAACTGTATAACACTCTTGTGACAAAACTGATTTTTTATGTCAGAAGTGCTAGGGAAATGGCAGGGTCTCAAACTTTACTCACAGCACCAGTAAATTACTGAAATAAACTTTGTCATCTGCTACCCTTAGCCTCAAATTCACAGTCAGTTGGGAAGTGGAAATTATCATCATACAGTATCCCAAAAGCACTAATTTTATAAGATATCTTGGGCTGTGTTTTCTTTCTTACATGCTCTAAAGATATGATAGAATACGACTGCAGATGGATGTGTTGCATTACAAAGCTAGTGCGATCCAAAAAATTGAAAGTACAATAAGGTTTGAAAGATGAAAAAAGGAAAAGTGTGGAGTATGTAACAATAAGATTCAGTTCCCAGAATAAATGACTTGGAGAAAAACAAAAAGTTAACACACAGTTATTTGGCCTGATCAGTTATAATCCATAAGTTGGTTTACAAGTTTCTTTCATCTCCTTACACTAAGTATAATTCAGTTGTGCGTACCCTCAATGTCAACATATTAAATTGGCAATAGAGGAATAAAATAGGATATAGGATTTTTACTCCTTTGTGGCTTATATGCATAATCCTAGGCAGTGGAATAATTGAAGAACTGCAATTGTAATAACTTCTCAGCACAGTAATGCTGAAGAGGTTCAAAAAGCTCAAAAAAAAGCTGATGCACACTATTTGCACTATTTGAGAGCAAAAACTTCTCTTGAACACTAATGCTACTATTCCCTACTAAACATTTATTTTTTTTTTTTTTAGAGACAGTCCAAATCTGTGGTCAGAGATGCAGTGAAAGTTCCAAGGAAGTCTGCAGTATACATATTATTTTGGACTTTTAACTACTCTTCCTTTTTACTTCTGCAGTAGAAAATGTTTATTTTCCAGTATTTTTTTTGTTCAGCTTTTCTCGTGTCAGAAGACATTCTCCTCTATGAGAAAAATACTAATACAACAAAACACATTTTATTTTATTGGTATTGGTGGTCTAATGAGACCACTGAGAGCTTTGCAAGATGGAAAACAGAAAGAAAATGTGAGGGTCTAGCCTTGATAGGTGCTTTGCAAATTAAGAAAAAAACTTCATTTTTTAACATACAAGAGCCAACAGTTTGTTTAGATTCTGAGTAGACTGAAGGATACCAAACTCCTCTGACATTAGCACAAAAATCAGACAACTTATCTGAGTGTGTAAGCATCACATCCCTTGCATTGCTGGACTGCACAGAGGCTCCAGCTTCTCTCAGTGAAGCAGCAGCACAACCTTCAATCATCTCCTACAGAATCCTCCTAGCTGCAGGGACATGACTAATGACTATCATTGTGTGAGTCTATAGAAGTGGTCTTTTTATCAACAAATGCTCAGAAGTGAGCCAAATAACATAGCTTCTAAAAACTGGTATTTTCCCATAATTATTTCTTCTTTGTAACTTTAGAATGTAAGGTAATGATGACTTCAAAATTACAAGTTTACTGTTCAAGATCAAGATTCTTGAAAAAGCTCATACAGATTTAACAGAGCAAGCAGATGATTTCCTTCATAGATTAGTAAAATTTAAAAGAGATTTACTACGTTCCTCTACAGTTCTGATCCTTAACTTGTAGTTTTAGCTTATTCAACATGCACTGGGATGGAGAAGATCAGCATTTTCTTATTCTGCAGTGGGATATCCAAGGATGAAGGAAATAAATGAAGAAAATGGTCTAAATTGGATGTGATACAAAAGTGTTATTTAAATATATGTAAAGAAATAACTGAACACCCAGAAGTTTATATACCTGCTGTTCAATCATTTTTCCTTCCTAGGAAGCAGAATTCTTTTTGCCTTGATACAACTTGGTCAGCTTCCTTCAATTCCATCTTCTAGAGTAGAAAAAAGTCTTCTGATGATATGCAATGAAAAAGTCAAGGAGATAACATGATGAACAATAATTCCTAAGAGAATGTGCATTTATAATAATACTTAGCATTAATAGCATGATTGAAAAGATTGAGTTGGCCCATTAAATTTAATTGATCCCTGCAAACCATTCACATTGAACATTTATTGTAAATACCTGGGCTCCTCCTTCAGCATCCATATGTATATTCTGCTTTACTTCTAAGAACAAGAGCAAAGTTAAAGTTTTAAATTCATGCTGTAGCTGAGTATGAATCTTTGTGACATAGAATGCTGTGTATTGGCCATTAACATTCTGTTGCTAAAAATAAAATGCTACTGTATTATCTGCATTCAAATTAAAAAATTAAATTAAAAAGTGCCTATTTTCCATGCTTACCAGGTCTTTAAGCAAATCCTACAGTTGTTTGGACTTTATATTTTCTATTATATATTTCATGTATCATTAGTTTCAAAAGCTGTTTAAATTACAATACTTATTATGCTGAAATGGAATTGTTTTATCCTATTAGGGAAAATGGCTGCTGTGTAATTACTAATACATAACTGAACTTTTCCTTGAACCATGCAATTTCTGCATTCTAATTAGGTCTCCATATCTCATTTACATATTTACATGTTTTTTAATACCCTGATGAAATGGAATTTGCTCAGGACTGGTGAACAGTTCATTAGTAATAGTAGAGGAATAAGAAATTTATGGAGAAGATAGCTCTTAGTAGCCATTCTGCTGCATCCCAAGTAGTTCATTCCTTCAAACACAAAGTTTCAGTTCTCATTGGCTTCTTATCTTTTAGTATTCAAGCTGCTTATCAACAACAAATTACCATCTCATCTTCTTAATTTACAATGCAAGTGAGAAATAGTCTAGTACTCACCTTAGAAATATGTGGAGAAGTGGTGTGAGTGAAGAAAGTTTGGAAGGCTTTGGGGTTTGGCATTTTTTGTTAGTTTGTTTGTTTATCTATACACTGACATTTTCTTTCCCAAAGTTTTCTCATTTCTATGTCTTTACACTGGATTCAGGGTATTGGTATTGGTATCTCAGGGTTTCTGTTTCCATAGGCATTATTCAAAATTACAGAAGTCTTGATCCAGCCAAACCTATCCTGCTGTCATGGAAAGCAACCTCTCCACCCTGCCCTCCTGCCTGGAAACGGATGACTCTATGGACAGAATTAAGCAGTAGAGATGTGGTGAGCATTTTAAGCATGTATATGAGTTGCAGCAGTGTTTTATCCTGACTGAAGGGTTTCTTCACCCATCCTTTCCATTCCAGTTAATGACTGTTCCAATCCCTGGTGGATTTCTTGATTTCCCATTGCCTAACACTGGGATTGTTGTAAGCAGTCTGCTGGGCTGTATCCTTTCAAACCCATTTAACATCTTTCTTGAATGTAGAAGCAAATCATTAAATCTGCTAAATCCTTCATTCTGATACTGTATATTTTCTATGGGTCGAGGCAGTTAAACTAGTTTTCCATTACTTGAGGAAGGAAATTGTATTTACAGAGGTCTGAATAACCCTTTTACTCATTAAAATATCATTTTAGATATATATTTTTTCTTTCCTGCTGTTTCTGTTCCTATTTTTTTTTTCTTTACACCTAGATTCAAATTATTTGCTGAATTCCCTCTGGTAGTGTAAAACTTCTCATATCTATCCCAAACTGTTACCTGGCCTTCCTACACAACTTTTAGAACGCATTTGTCTTTCCATTTAGTTCTGATTTAAAATATATGTGTGCTGTGTGTTTTATTCCAGATTTAATATCTTGTATATATTGAGATTATAGGGAACTCAAATGTGTAATGTAATGTAGAAATCCATCACTTTCCTTTGATCTAAGGAGGCAATACTTCTAGTTAATTTGTAGTATCTCACGAATGTATGCTTATTACATATAGATGTTTAAAACTTACAGAAGTGGATTATGAATCTTTGATCCAGTAATTAACAATTTGTGCTATTATGTTAAAATGCTTAACGCTGAAGTCATAACCCCTAAAAGGTAATAAAAATAGGCTGTAGTAAAAGAGGAGTTTCTTTCTTATGTCACTGTGGACACTCTTTATACAATGGGAAGATCTTGGAACAGATCCTCCTGGAAGTTTTGTTAAAGTACATGCAAGACAAAGAGGTGGGACAAGACAGCCAGCGCAAAAATTCACCAAGGGAAATTAGTTCCTGACCAATCTGGTAGCCTACTACGATGGAATGACTGGATCAGTCAATAAGGGAAGATTGAGTGTCATCCATCTGGACTTCTGTAAGGTCTTTGACATGGTCCCACAAGACATTTTTATCTCTAAATTGGAGAGACTTGAAGAGTGGACTGTTCAGTGAATAAGGAATTTGCTGGATGGCCACAACCATAGTGTTGTGGTCCATGGCTCTATGTACAGGTAGAGGCCAATGACAAGTTGTGTCCCCGAGGTGTCCATCTTGGGGCTGAGGCTCTTTAATGTCTTTATCAACAGTCTAGACAGTGGGATCAAGTTCACCCTCAACAAGTTCGCAGATGACACTAAGCTCTACTCCGCCCTCATGAGGCCCTGTCTTGAGCACTGTGTCCAGGCCTGAGTGCCCCAGAACAAGAAAGATGTGAAGATGTTGACATGGGTGTAGAGGAGGGCCATGAAGATGACCAGAGAGCTACAGCATCTCTCCTACAGGGAAAGGTGGAGGAAGCTGGGCTTATTCAGTCTGGAGAAGAGAAGGCTCCAGCAGACCTTGTTGTGGTCTTTCAGCACCTAAAGGGAGCTTATACAAAAGATGGAGACTGACTTTTTACATGGCC
Source organism: Pavo muticus (assembly GCA_016647715.1). Classification (NCBI taxonomy): domain Eukaryota; kingdom Metazoa; phylum Chordata; class Aves; order Galliformes; family Phasianidae; genus Pavo; species Pavo muticus. The sequence goes on along the minus strand of JACDJE010000534.1, from coordinate 8,456 downwards.
TGATAGTAACAGGACAAGGAAAGGTTTCCAAGTGAAAAATGAAAGATTTAGATTAGATGTTAGGAGGAAATTCTTTACTCAGAAGATGATGAGGCGCTGGCATGGACTGCCCAGAGAAGCTGTGGATGCCCCATCCCTGGAGGTCCTCAAGGGGAGGTTGGATGGGGCCCTGGGCAGCCTGATCTGGTAGGTGGTAGCCCTGCCCATGGCAGAGGGATTGTAACTAAATGATCTCTAAGGTCCCTTCCAACCCAAGCCATTGTACGACTTTATGATTCTATGAATGCTACTGAAGATAACTGATAGTTGTATATGAATATACAAGGGGAAATGGTTTCAAACTTAAAGAGGGTAGATTTAGGTGAGAAATAAGGAAAAAGTCTTTTACAGTGAGGGTAGTGAGGCACTGGAACAGTGGTGGATGTCCCGTCCCCAACAACTTTCAAGGCAAGGTTAGATCAAGCCCTGGGCAGCCTGATCTAGATGTGGATGTCCCTGTTCATTTCAGGAGAGTTGGACTAGATGACCTTTGAATGTCCCTTTCAGCTCTAAGGGTCCTATGATTCTATGAATATGATAATTTTATTAAAATATATGTTTGGATTTTTTAATGGAGACTTATACCTCTTTATTTCTGTACTTTACTAATTTTACAATGATGGTAATAAGCATTATTGTCTTTTTTTTACCTCATTTTAATACTGTGCTATATCTTTAATATTATTAAACATGATATACATTCATGGCTAACACCAGTGCAATTGAAGTCCATGATTATATCCTTGTTAATTTCAGCAATATGGGGTCACACCTGGATAGAATTACATCTTCATATATGTGCTTTCCAAGCGGAAGTGAGAATTCCTCTTTATGGTCTCTGTTCACAGCTCTCAAACATAATAAGCTAAGAATGGCTGTTATACTTATGTTATACTTATGGAAAGAAATTAAAATAGTTATTAGCTCTGGCAAGTACTTTCTATTTTATATACATTCTGAAATGTAGTGTCCATTAAAACCTTTTAATATGAACATACTAGTTAACTACACTGCAACTATCGTTTACAGTTTATTGCACGAGTTTGATGCAAATGTACCTTTACTTCTATCAATACTCCTTGATGATGATACTGATGACAAAATTTAAATCTAAATGATTCCTTCATGTTACAGCATTTTAGTTGTTTGGTGGAACAGATTATTCATGCATGGATTGCATTTTTTTTCAGGACATCAGGTAAGATAAAACTCACAGGAGTATCAAGGCTCGTGAAAGTCATAAAAACTTGTTGTCTGTGCGCAGAAAAAGGACACCACACTGTATTAAGTTAAATTATTGTTAATGCATTAACAATAAATTACTTAATTTCAATAATTTAAAAGATTTGAAGGTCCTTAAGATTTTCACATCTATAAAGAGATTCTGGAAAATAAGCTCCTTTAAGACTTCACATGGTAGGTGTTTGCATGCTAGAGAAATTTTTTCATATTAACGACAGAAAAATAGAGGGAATCAGAAAGAAGATAAAGAATGAAGGGCATAACACCAAAAAAAAATTGTAAACAGCTAAATAAAAACAGCTTGGGCAATTACATCAATTAGTGTAAAAATCTGGCAATCTTCAATAATCAGAAAAAAAAATGCTTAGAAAAAAAACAGATTGTGGAAGATAGGAAGGAATATCTTCAGCAATTGAAACCAGTTCCCTGCAGTCAAATCATACAATTCTATTGATAATTTCACGAAGTTCACTCCTTAAACCAGTTAAACACAAAACTGTTAATAGCAGAGTGCTCAGAAACCTTTCTTTTCTGCTTACTAACAACATTATTCTGATTTTCAGCATTTCTCATCTGTTCTCACACATAAACAGATGGTCTCCCTCCTTGATGTTTACCCAGGTGATGATTTATCAGGGCAGATTATGGTAATTTTAGCTTTCCATTAGCTCCTGTCTCCAGCACGCTGCTCTCATCTCCATAATCCCATATGCCACATTTACAAAATTGTGCTGACAAGTAGGGAACTCTCTCAGGTAAAGAAAGAAGGAGATGGGGCTTAGTGTGTCTTAGAAAGGAGACCTCAGCACTATTTACGAGTGGCTTCTCTTACCTGGTATATTTGGTTTACCAGTACAGAAGAACTATGTTTTTTGAGATCCTTCGCTAGGGTAAGAAAGCTACAGCATATCAACCTGCTTGAACAAGAGCCTCACCGTTCTTCACTACCCTGTTTCTTCCCTAAAGGGAGGCTCATCAGCACCTGATACCATACTGTTAATGCTCTCCTAACATGATCAGGGTGTAAGATAGACCCAATCATGCTTATTGCCTCCAAACATCACCATGATAAGAGAGTTTATTTGTACTATTCCACCCAAAGATAAACACTTAATCATGGCTAGTACATTCCACAAAATGAAAAGAATGTCCTAACTTCAGTGCTCTTCAAATCAGGCTCATTGCACACTAAGTAATATTTTAAAAAGACACATTGTTTCCATGGTTTAACTCTTCCCATGACCAGGAAAATCACAAATAAGCACTAAACATTTAAACAGATTGCAAACAGCATAAAACATATTTCTCATTTTCATAGTCATGTGTACACATCAGCCATAGTCTAATTGCTAAGACAGAAATTACACTCTTAATTACAATGATTTTTTGCTTTTGAATGGAGTATGAAGTGGCATTGTTTAATTACTGAATTCAGGTGAGCTTCAAATTTCTGCATGCTGATCTCACAACATTAGTCCTTTGAATGACCTGTCTTTTTAATTTGGCATGAAACAATTGCAAGGTACATAGTGGAACTAATGAGGCTGCCACAATTGTGCAGGGCAATAATCAACAGCTTCTTTGTTGCTGGAGAGTGTATTGAGGCTACACATGATGTGTACTGAGAAAGGCTTTTTATTTCAGACAACAATCTTGTATGTGTTAACGCATTTTCTCAGAAAATAAATAAGCTTATAGGCAGACATAGTGAATGGAGAAGGGCAAGGATGATAAGTTATTTCGATCTAAACTTTTGACAAGTTAAGAAAAAATGTTCTGGATAAGAAGTGCAAAGAGAAATTTAGAGCTGAAGTATAATCCCACTGCTATAATAAGCAGTAACAGAAAAACAACCACCAATCATCTGTGTGGCAGCACTTCACCGCTGGTAAACTTGAGATAGAGCCTTTCTTTCTTGCTGTGATCCATGCACCAGAAACAGCTGGCTGTCCTGGTGTGCTCACATACAAGCAAAGGATAAATGTCCTTCAGCACGATGGAGAGTCCAGAGTCCTACAGCAAGACACACTCAGCTGTGTATCTGGAATCTGTGTACCCTGCCCACGTATTCTGGGGATCATTGCAGAGGTGGTCTCTGTCAGCACAGACCAGGGGCTGCCCTGTCCTGTACACAGCCAGCTCCAGCTTAATCTAACAGCCCCAGCACAGCTGAACTCCACCAGCCAAGATGGTGGCATGTAGCTAAGGTAAAGGAAAATGCCAGATGGAGAGGAGAAGGTAAGAAAGAGAGTGAGAAGCAACAGAGGAAGTACCAGGGTCAGAGAAGGATAAGGAGGTGCTCCAGGAGCCAGAGCAGGTAGTTCTTGCTGCTTGCTGGAGAGACTCCACCCAAGCAGATAGTCACTGCAGCCTGTGGGAGATGCACAACACAGCAGATGGGAATGTCCTGGAGGAAATGTGGCTCATGGAGAACACACAACAGAGAAGAGTTGTCTTAAAGGAGCTTCATCCCATTTGAAACCCGTGCTGGAGCAGAACAAAAGTGTGAGAAGCCATTGTGCCAAATGTATCTGACCCCAGCCCCTCCTGCACCGCTCATGGCAGGAAAGGAGAGGAGTGAGGGAGTGGGGCTGAGCCTGAGCCTGGGAGGGGAGAGAGGAAAGGTACCATTTAAATGTTTGCCTTTTTTTTTTTCTCACTACTCAAATATATTTTAATTGGCAATAAATTAATCTTACCCAAGTCTGTTTTGCCTGCAGTAATAATTTTTAAGTAATGTCCCTCTCTTTCTCTTGACCCATGAAGTTTCACTCCCTTTCCTGCTTGGTGGGGCTGAGTAGGTGTTCAGGTGTCAGCCAGGGCTAGCCCAACACACTCAATTGTCCTAGTGCATCCTTCATTTACATCTGCTTCTTCTGAGTGACCAGGGACAGTGATCCTGACCATTGTATGCCACAGAGTTGGTAATCCACATAGCAGCTAATCGAGTTAGAGGCATGCCTGCGCTACGCTGTACTGTCCTGCACACATAGCTGTGCCTTCAGGTCTGTGCTGTGCTCCACAAATACCTTGGCTGCAGGATATGCTCTGAAGGTTACCCATAATGGAGGAGCCTGTAGACAGCTCTCACTTGGCACCATTGATTACAACACCTGAATGCTCTCAGTGAATATCCTTTTGCTTGAAAGTAGAAATGATTAACAGAGCTGTTTTCTTCTAAGAAAGTCCTGTTGGAGCTCTACATTCTAGTGAGCTTCTCTGTGGATAGGGCCCTACGCTGTCTGATGCTGCACAATGTGAGATTCCTAGCATATGAAGGAATGTAAGATTATCTATCCTTTTTCTCCACCTTTTGTTAGCTCTAAGAAATAGTATTTTGAAGAATACCGTTTTGGTGGGTTTGCCTTGGCTAACATCTTTGTGCCCACACAGCCACTCACACTCCTCCTCAGGGTGATGGAGGGAGAAAACGGACAGGAATGAGAGGTCATGGATCAAGATAAAGACAGGGTGAGCAACTATCATTACAGGAAAAGAAGACTCACCTAGGGGAGAATTAATTTGTTGCCTATTAAAATAAAAATGTAATTATTTATTAAAGTAGTGGGACACAAAAAGGCAAGTGCTAAACCAACACTCTTCTCACCTCCTTCTCAGACTTAATTCCACTCTTGTTTTACTTGTGCAGAATAATAATTTATAGGGAAATTTCTGTCAATCATAACAGCACTTCCTCAACAAAATTATCTGGTGATGACTTCTAGTCAGCAAAAACAAAAACCAACCAAACAAAAAACCTTCCGTATTTCCTTCCTACTACTATGTTGAATAGCGTTAAGAACACACTCAATAGTTATAAGATGTAAGTAAGGTTCAGAATTACCTATACATCTATGAATCTGCCTCAGCTCCACAGGCAATACAGACTCATAACCCTTTCAGTGCTTCAGGACAGTACTTCCTCTATGCTTTATGGAAAAAAAATGTAATTAAAACACAACTGAAGCAGAGATATATGAATAATTATTTATTTGGTTCATGTACCAAACAAGATAAATTCATTATTAAAAACAGGAAAAGTAAATTCATTTTGATATAAAATTAAATACTCTTTACTTTTTCAGGAAAAATTGAGCACTAAATAGTGCCAATGTGTCATAATATAAGCATATTAGGCTTTACTTTCTTCACAATTATATTTCATATGCTGATATTTTACCAAAATTATTTTATTCAGTAGCATCTCAGCATATTATTTCTGGCAGCTAGAAGTACACTTTAATACATTACAGTTATTTAACTCATCAGTCAAAACTGTCAAGATTCATCATTCTCCTTCCATGGGACAGGAAAATGAAGTCTAAGTTCTTGTTATTTAAGTGCTGGTATATAAATTACCTCAGTGTCATATGCTAGTGATTGAGATAATGCATCTGGTAATGTTGAGATATATTAAGTTATTCACATGGATTATTATAGGACTGATTAAGTTGTTGTAGCCTTATCACCCACAGGAGCTGGTAACTGACCGTTTAATCCACTTGAATGTTAGATGTTGTTTTACAGACACTGTTTTTTCCTTTCCTACACCCTTTTTCCCACAAACACTTTGTTCCTCTCCATGCAAGTGATGTAAAACAATGGAGTGTCAAATGCAAGAAGCAGCTGATTGGGAACCCTTAGGAACTGCTTCATCAGCTGTAGGGGCTGCACCCATCACAGTCAGATAATTGAATTTACACACTAATACACTCATCTACTCTCAGGCAGTGTTTCAAAAAGGGTGATGACAACCCCGGCCCTGGGGCCTCCTGCTCACATGGCATAGAACATCTATCATTTCTCACAAAACACCATGGCAAGTAATGGTGTTCCCAAGTGCTTAACAGAAGGGGGTGGCCAGGATATATCTGAATGACAGAGGGTATTAGCTTAAGTTTCTGAAGTATTTAATGTCCAACATTTCTGCCTTTCTCATTGTTCTGTGCAGTTTCAGGCTCCAGGGTAAATTTTTGCAAAGTTCTATGTGCTCATTTGAATTTGACTTTCAGACATGAGTTTCAAATTAAAATTAATGGTGCCAAAAGATTATAAATGCACTACCCTCTTCAAGCTTCCCCTCAGTGGTCATCATTCACAGTATACTGAGTACACTATTCTTTTAACCTTACTGCTCCTATAAACATACCTCCCTTTATGAGATCTGAGATGCAAGCTTGTTCAACAACTTAATCATCTCCAAAGTCAGTAGTAAATAAGTGACCTACAGTACAGCTTGATGTATCCGGTGTTTGACAATGACTTTGCCATATAATGATACACACAGACTCAGCATCCCAAATGCACTCCCCATCCTCTTTGGTATGCTTTCTATTGCTGTCACAGTTACATGCAATATAATTCAATTAAAGCAGATTTACAGTTTTACTCTCTGATCCGAAAATTACATTAATGTAATTTTTCTTTGTTTTAAGGCTTTGTTTTTTTAGAGAGTGGCTGAGAAGCTGTATTTTCTCATTCACATTAACAATAGTACTAAAAAAGTAGTAATGAATAATTTCTTCCAAACATTTATGCTAAAGATGCTGAAGTTTGTCACTTTCTCCCAGGTAAAATATTGTCTTTCTCTTACAGGTCTGCAACCTATATTGTAGCCATGACTGGGAAAGAAGAGCCTTTCATCGATCTCTCCTTCTGAACAATTGGTTGGGAGCTGGGTAGAATGGTCCATAAGAGCAGTAGATTTTTTCTTGTACAGGTTGATGTAAGTTATGAGTTATTAATTCTCTTCCACCTGCCCCAAAGCAATACAAAGGAGCTCTGAGAACCCCAATTTTGCCCTGAAAATTGGAAAGTTTCCTATTTATCAGCACTTTACACCATTAGTGAGAGTCTTGGTGTCATCTTAAAAACCTGTTACAGAGAAACTCTATTTAATTAAAAAAAAACCTTAATAAAGAAAGAGAACTAGATTTAGCATTATCTGGTAGAATCTCTGTAGTTTACAAAAGAAAAGAAATGTTTTATAGATTTTCTTAATAAGTCTTGAATTGCTTCTTCTGCAAGATTTAAGTTCTAAATTTGCTTATAGTTATTCAGCTGGAGAGTTAGGGCTTGAGCCATGAAAAGAGCAGCATGTGCCAGAAGAGTAGCCAAAGAAGACTTGAAACTGAATTAGTTGGGTGTTCATTGTAATTATTAAGCCACAACGGTATGCTAACAAGAGAAACAATAGCTTTTGCAAGCAGAAAGTCTAACATGAGCACAGTGGAGCACACGCAAGGTCCGCAGTATCTGGAATTACCATGAACAGCTTTTGCATCTGTTGATGAAACAGAGAATATGTAACAAGAATATTAATTCAAAATGAATTTGAAGATGCTGGTATTCTTGTGCTTTTCTTATTAATTTTCATCTAACATTTCATCGACATTAATGATCACAGCAAATTTGTTTTCATGATAATGTTTGAAAATTCACTGGATGTGTATGCACAGTACATGTTCAGTAACATATTTCAGAAGGCGTTGCTCCTTCTAGTCATATACGTGGTTCAATGTGGCTACACTGAAATGAACCAGATGTAGATAAAGTAAAAAACACAACAGTTTTTGTGTATCTGTGACATCTGTGTTCCAAAATTGATTGTGTAAAAAAGATCAACTATTACAGACAGAAACAAACAAAAAAACCTTTTTCCATTTTTTGACACATTTGTACTACAGTATAACTTTTTTTTTTCTTTTAAAATCCTGCTTCTGTAAATATTATCTTCAAGTATTTACATTTTCCTTTGGGTGCCAGATGAATCTGATGGGACTGAAACACTGAGCAATTTGCGATTACAGTAGCCTAGTGGTATTTCAGACTGTTTGTGATTTAACTTCCCATATCTTTTTGATGATAATTAGAAGACATATGTTATATACTCAATTTTTTTAAGGATATCTGAGAAGTAATCAAAAAATGAAAACGTACAACAGCACCGAAAAAGGTTTCCAAGAAATCTTGTAGCTCACAGGGAATCTGTGATTTTCTTAGTATAACACAGAGTGATGGAGAAGAAATGAATTGTCCAAGTAACTTTGGTGCATGGTGTCACGGTTTTGTGATTTTGGTTTTTCAGTATTCCACATCATAACATCATGTAGTGCATTGGGAGTTAAAGTGTTAACACTCTAATCCGGCTACCTGCCCCTACACGTCATGGAGGG
>JACDJE010000549.1:355241-415094 GCA_016647715.1 Pavo muticus | reverse complement strand
TTATTATTTAAAAAAAAAACTATGAAAATATGAAAAATATTTTAATAATTATAATAATATTATACCAGTCTGATACCCTACCTAACTCTCTAGTTGCCTGTTAATACCAAAATTACATAGCACTACAAGGAAATGTCAAAATTGTTTCTTTTGTAATAACTTTGCCCCAATATTTATATACCTGCTTTGTTTATGTTACGTATACAAGCAGATGTCTGACAAAGAAAAAATATTAATATAAGCCCAGCATCTCCTTGCAGATTTCAGTAAGATTACTTGTATTAGTTCAACTTACCTTTTTTTTAGGATCTGTTATTTAACAGAGTCAATGAGACTTCAAAGTTTTCTGTAAAGGCCAGAAGTGTTCTGTGCCTTTTTGTAATTTTTTTTTTTTTTTTTAAGCATCCTATAGAGATAAAACTATTATTACAATCCAAAATACAAGAAAAAAAAATTAAAATTTTATCTTCCTAGAAACACTTTTGATAGAATACCTAAGTACCATCTCATCTACAGTTGTACAAACATACACGCTAATGGAAAAAGTATAAGTATTTGAATATAGGAACAGAAGAAAGAGGAAAAAAAATAAAGAAAATAAGAACATACATACAAACATAACCATATCTTATTTGTCTTTTGAAACAAGAATCTTGTCTCTTTAGATGGTCATTAAGTACAGAATCACAATAAATGGAAGGGAACTCTTGTTATCGTCTAGTCCCATTCACCAGCTGAAAGCACAATCATCTAAAGTGGGTTGCCCAGGGCTATGTATGGTCAACTTTTGAAGATCTTCAAGATTCTCCAAGGGGAGAACAAGGGAGGGAAGAGGGAAGAAGGGGGAAAGCATTATTTTTTTACACATACTGATCTGTGGATGACAGATAACAAAATGACATACAGAATAAGTGAACATATTTATTGGTACGTACATACCGCACAGTCACTGCTAATTAGCTTACTAAGAATTCAGACAGCTCTGTGAGAGCTGAGTAAATACTTCAGCAACATAAAAAAAAAGGAGCTAACCCGGGTTGGATGAACGTATGAAATGTTTACAAATGAGTTAAGTATTTGGGAAAAACTATATCACACTGAGTTTAGGTAGATTTATTGCTCATGATAGACAGTGATTAATGAAACCCTTCTGCTCCCCAACCCCCCTTCCCCCCACCCCTTCTTCTGAAACAGAAGCGCAAGGAGAAAAGGAGAATTCAGAGACTGTGTTACTTTGTGAGTTTGTTACTTCATGAAGAAACACAATTACAGTTCTTGCAGTTCAGCATTATCTACTCTTGGTTGCTTACCATAGATAATACAAAGAAAATTAAAAAAGATAGTTTCATAACCTTGTTACACAACTTACCTATAAAGACAAATCTTATTTTTTGGAATCCTTCATAATCTAGAGACATTCTTAAGTTTTTGATGTTCAAATTTATTCTAGCAGATTTGGTAGGAATTGCAACTCCAGTTGCTGTGATGAGATCACAAATTAGTTGATAGTAGATAAAACTACAGAAATATCAATTGTCACAGTTGCACACATAGGGTTCTGATCAGAGATCTGATATCTTTGTAAGACAATGTAGAAATCAAAATTCATAAATACAGAAGTTCATCCTTGTCTTCTAATTTCTCTTGGATACTAGAAGATTGTAATATTCTTGTCACCTTTATTAACAGTTAATAATTTGCAGATACTAGATTAACATCTTGAATTTTAAGAGGCTGCACTGACAGCTTCTGTTTCAGCCTTTCCATACCCTCATTGTAATCTCTGCCAAACATCATGCTTTTTTTGGCCCCATTGCCTTGCTTTACAGCCCACAGTAAAATTCCTATCAGCTTAACTCTCTCATCTGTTTTCTCAAAGTGGAGAAAAACAAGAGAGCATTTGGAAGTAATGTAGCTCTTTGGATTTTCTTTTTTACCCTTCTATTTTGATGTGGTCTAATTTATACAAGATATATTTTATTTTCTTCAGTTTGGTTCATATATTTACCATTTACAGACCTCTCTAATTAACATACATATGTATATGTCTCCATTGAAAACATACTGCTAGTTTATTTTTACATGAATGTTTTAATTTCTATCAAGCATTTGATGGCCCACTTTCAAAGTAGCCAGCGAATCATTCTAATTAACCAACTAAGAAACTAATAAACTTTAAATAAGAATTTAATCTAGCAATCTTGTCACTATATTTAAATATAAGATAGTTTATTGTCTTTATCTCCTATCCATTTTTTCCGTTCTGTCATAGTGTACCAAAAACACATCGGCAATATTTTGGTTTTAAGAAATAACTATGATGATTCCCTGTTAGTTGACCACCAAATTCTTGGCACAAAATTGAGGTGATGTTTCAGGTACTTGATGGTTGAATGCATGATCATGAGTCTAGGTCATGATCAATTTTGGAGTCTACAGGCACAGTCAAATAATTTACATAGTATATCAAATATATGCACAGGGGGCAAGGGCTCTTTCAGTTCTCAGTCCAGTTTAATTCCTTGGTGGGCAAATAAGAAGCATGATAGAACAAAATTTTGTGTTAAGTTTCTAGAAAGATCATTATTTTTGGATAAGGAAAAAAGAATAGTATTTAGAAATCATAAGGGAGTTCCCAGTGAATCACAAGTTATAAGACAGATAGATTCCTGAATTGTGCCTCTTTTTATTTCCTATGCAACAGGTTAATTAAGTGAAGTTGTGACACAACTCTTAAGCAGACACCTTAAAAATACAACTTTTCTTTCTAAACTTATGGTTGCTGGGGGAAGATATTTTATCATCCAAAATTTTTGCCTGAGAAATGAATCATTTCCAGTTCAGGAAAAGTGAAGGATGAAAAAATATATATATATATGTTAATACAAATAGTCCTTAGTTTTTTATTTCAAGCCAAGACTACAGTAAGACATCAAAACCCAACTAAAACTGTCTATGCTTTGCATTCTGATTCAGAGATACATAGGTTGCTCAGAAAATAACCTCTCCTATTTATTTCTATGGAAATAACAATAAATATATAGAGCACCGTAACACTATTTGATTGACAAAATTCTCAGCTGCAAAACACTATTTTTCAGTATGATCACCACCATTAGCTCTGCATTTTCACCAGCAATGAACAAGATGAACATCTTACATGCTGTGCTTGTAAAGATCTGCATAGCTTTCCAGAATTTGACTTGTCCTTCATTTCCCTGTTACCATTGTTCACATGAATCGCCCACCACTTCACTGTGCTCACATCTACTGTTTGGTCTCCACAAATGTTCAGCAAGCATTGTTGAATGTCAATAGGTACAATTTTTTCCAGGTGGATGAATTCAATTCCACACTATTGCTTCATACCTGTTTCCATAGCAGACACCATTTTATTAGACTGTCCCTGTCCTATCGTCGGTCACATGGCAAAAAAATGTGATAGAATATTGGTGGGAAGGTTCAACCTCTACTTCCATACCACTTCCATCTGCTTCTGACATCGTGGGTCAATATGATAAAATAGAAAGCACTGCTTTTGGAGCAGCCCTCATATATGGAGCTAGTATCTTAGTGTAAGCACTGTAATCATCACAGTTTGTTATTAAGTTTTTATGTCTCAGGAACCTATTGACTCAGTTTCAGGCACACTCTATAAATTCTAAAACTTAACTTATTTTGTTTATGAGTAATGCAAGGTAACGTTGAAGTCAGATGTATAATACAACTTGAAATTAATCAAAGAAGTTCCACTGTGACTTATTCTGCAAACTCAAGGGGAATTAAAAAAAGTAAGTTACTTAAGAATTATTACTGCAAATTGCTTTATTAGGAAGTAGAGGATTAAAATGATCTGTATAAAAACTTCAAATTCCTGAGTCTAGGAAATTCAGTAAGTTAAATTAAGAAGTGAATATTTAGAATTTCTTCTCTTACTGGATTGAAAAAAAATTAAAAAGAAATTAGCTTGTTTTAAAAGTCAGATTCAAATAACTTGAATGCAATTCCACATTTATATCTAAATGTGGAATAGAAATACCATAAATAGAAATACCATTTATTTCATTATTAGCTTTGAATGGAGATGAAAGAAATAAAGGTCTAGATGAAATTTAAGAGATTTTCTCCATCAAAAGGTCGCAAGCTGGTGTTGGAGATACTGTTAGTGATTTCCAATTAATTTACTTTCAGCAACAGGAGTGATACTTATCTAGCACTCTGTTTAACTTGCTGTACTATAATTATGTACTATATTACAATTTGAAACAATCACCCATAAGACAGCATTAATTTCCATCTCAGAAAAAGAAAAAGAAAACAAAAATTAAAAAAAAAAAAAGAAGGCATGCAATAGAACAGGAAACAGAAATATGTTTATTCCAGTGTATATGGACCCTACCCAAAGTGAAAAGGCAGCTTCTTTCGTCAAAGGGATAGTCCTGAAATTTAATCATTGTTTACACTTGTCATTGACAGTGGTATTTCAGAAAACTTTATTCAGAGGTCCTAGCGGAGAAAAAAAAATAATGAGTAATTGGTAACTCTACACACAACAACACTGAAAAGTCAGTCTTGTGTTTTTACCCTGTATTCTCAAGTACTTAAATTGATGAAATATGTTAGTTTACATGCAGTTAATATGAAATAGTATTTTAGCAGTCACAATCTATCATTTTAAATTAGAGTACCTACTAAAGTGTTCAAAGAATACTTTTTCACAAAACAGAAGGATTTTCTTTCCTCAAAGATCAGTTCAGAGGGTACTACTCCATTCTTTGTCATTTTCAGCTAAAAAAAAAACAGTACAGAAAACAGTTCTAGCTCACACCTAGTATTACAGCAAGCTATCAAATTTCAAATGATACTATCAGTCTAACAACGTATTGGAAAACATTTCTGTTGCTTATATCAACAAATAGTTTTGTTAAGTCCTATGTTGCTCTGGGGACCCCTAAAGGCAAAAGCATGAGTACAAAATATGTAAACTAGAAGTAAGTAAATGGTGAAATAGGATAAGAAATTAAAAGCCAATTCTCATTTAGGTACCTTTAGCAGTAGCTGCTACATCTTCCTAAAATCCAAGTTCTTGATCAGCCAGGAGGATCTAAAAATAGCAGACAGTTATCTCCATTTCACAGTCAGCCCACAGTGCCACAGTGTACCTTAGGAAACTAACCAAGAAAGCACACAAAATGATGAAGGTTTGCATAAAGCAAGTCAGGATAAACTAAACATAGGTCTGAAGTTCTGAGTTTTGTTGTAGATGTGATATGGACAATGTGAACATGAGAAAACAGTGCGCCCAGTCAGCCAAAAAGGCCAGCCATATCCATGAAGAGTGTCCAATGGAAGACTACAAAGATGGTGAAGTTTCTAGAGGGGAAGATGTAGGAGGAGTGGCTGAAGTCTCTTGACTTGTTCAGCCTAGAGAGGAGGAGACTGAGAGGAGATCTCATCGCAGCATATGTCTTCCTCCCGAAGGTATTAAGCACTTAAAGTAAATTATTCACATCTAATTGGCTTAAAGTTCTTTTCTTCACTTATCTGTAGCATCTTGTGTTCAAATGAAAGTGCTTACTGTGAGACTGTATACTGAATGCTCATCTATCAAGAACTTCTATCAGCATTCATTTGGTTTTCTCCTCTCATCTGTTCATCTGTTTTCATTGTTACCTGAGATCTGCTCTGTTAGGATGGTTTTTGAAGTTTAAGTTGGTGATTATATATCTGCTCTGAAGAATACATGTACACATGTAAATTTTTCTGCAAAGAAACCAAAGAATCTTTAAAAACTACCTTTAAAGTAAACCATTAGCTTTTTTTCCTTTTGCTTTTAATACTACTTTAGTAGTGAAACATTTTAAATAGGACTAGTTTTATTTGCTTAGTACTTAGAAAGTGCTAGGAAAGTGAAAGGAAAAAGAGTTAATGCTTTAAAGTTAGTTTTTCTCAGTTCTGTAATTTCTTTGCAGAATAATTTCCTTTGTTTACCTATTATAAAGTGCTTCCTTGCTATAACTCTCCATTTTCTTTTCTTTTACTTTGCTGATTCTAATTTTGTTTTGAACTCTGCTTAACATCATTAAACTGGAAAGCTCCTCTCTCCAGAAATCTGATGACTTTTATACTCTCTTTCCTTCCTTTTCAAGGAGAGGACTAAACTAGGAACACGTAACAATTTGCCTATTGCAAATGTACTTCCCTTATCAGACGTAGTATTTATTTTCTTGTATAGATTTTTTTCTTTATAATTAGGCAAGTATTTACTTTGCATGAAATAAAATAAATATTTCTTTGAGTTTATGATTTTTTTCATTTGAAAAAATAAGAACAGTCAGAGTTGGAAAGCTTTTTAGCGCACTACGAAATTCACATCAGGATTGTAGATTTATATGCACAATACATGTCAATTTACACATCTGTCATGAAAATGATATAAATCCACTTATTTCAAAATTTATTAGAAAGCATTTCAGCTAAGCTTATAGCACTGAATTTGAATTTACCTGAATTACATTGAAAATTATAATAAACACTGCATAATGGAACAATAGGACAATAACGGAAAGACACTGTGTTGCTCTGTTCTTGAGCAGCACTACTTGAGCAACACTACTCTATTACACTTAGCTATTTATTTCTGCTTAGTGACATGATCTCTAGTCATTAACATATAAGAACAGTGACTCCAGAGTACAAAAATTCTGCAATGCCATTTCTCTTGTTGCTTAACAAAATCTCTAGATCTGCATGTCAAAAACAGAAAGAAAGGAGCAAGATAAGAGAAGTGTGTAATTTCTGTATACATATCCTCAGTAGGCTGTATTTAATGTCCCAATAAATTAGAGTTGTTGAAATACATGGTGGCTTTTTTTTATTTTAAAAAAAATTAAATTTCAGTGTTTATTATGAATGAAAAACTTTCATGTTTGTATTTCCACTGCTTACACTAAACATGAGTGTACTTGGGAGTTGCAGGATTCGGAAAAAGACAGGATACTGTATGAATCTTTATCCTGAGACGTGAATGAGATGTGAATGTGTTTGAAATCTATATATTCTGGGTTTTGAAATACACTAGATATCATGTCAGAACTAACCCCTGCATAGCAGAAAACTTCAAGGCAAACTTTGACAGCAAATTATTTTTTACTACTGTTAATCATCTGACTGAAAATGTTCCATTGTTGAAAGAGTCTTTGATAAAGTTCTTCAAATAGCACCCCTATAATTAGCATGTTTCACACACAGAGTTGCTCTCTCTCCAAGGTGCTTGTTCAGTTTTATTGTTTCCTGTAGCTCATACAATATACAGATAAAAAAAAAAAAAAAGAATAAAACAAGCCATGTGGGGATTAGCAGTGGGTTTAAGTGTTAATGCCTCATAACACTCCGTATTCTGAGAAATTCACATTGAAATTCTGAGAGTGGCATAAGCATTGCAGAGTGCGTTTGAAGAAAGACACTGTTAAAGCAGGAGGGGCAGAAGAGTTATCTGAAGGTGAAAAGTGCAGTTAAAAAAGTATGTTCTGAGTAGAACTTCAGTAATATGACAAAAAAAAAACCTATATAATAAATTCTGGTCCTGTAACTAGAAGAATAATAAACTTTGTCTAATAATCATTGTGTAAAGTATAGTTGAGGCGCTACTGATTCACAAAAGTTTAAGAAAACCTAAAATGTTTCTTCTGGTTGTGTTCATTTCATATTTTTTAATTTCTTCTTCAAAAAAAAATCTACTTTTCATTTCAAATAATCTTTCCATCAGAGAAAACCCAGACTAAGTTTTAGCTGTCCTTCATAAGGTGCCACGAAAAACAAGACATGTAGTATACCAGAGTCTTGAATTATTACTCACTATGTTGTTGTGGTGTTTTAATTGTCAGTAGTGAATTTTTCAGGACTGGAGGAGGTCAAAACTATGCTTTTTATCTTAGGCATTCAGCGAGTGTTACTTCAACATGATACAGAAAACAAGCTGGCAAAAAATGAACTTTTTAGCAGAGTTAGAAGACTCAGTTTCACTACTTTGGTTTTCTCTTTAATCAAGAAGACCTAAAATGGTGTTTAATTTTTATTAGACTGTCAGGCCAACATTTGACTGTCGCTGTAAAATCATTTTGTGTTAGAAATGAAGAAATATTTTTTTCTTTTTCTATGCCATCCTGAAACTATGTGTCTGTTCTGTTCCATATCACTGGCAGTATGATCAAAAGATGGTTAAAAACACCTTCCTTTTGCACAAAATAGGTGGCATGACTGTACAGATTAGTATGCGCAGTGCAACTCACACCATTTAACTAAAATAAATATTATTGAAAAGTTAAATTTGTACTTCATACTGTATATTGTTAGCATAGCTTTGAATCTCTCAACCATCAGTCTATATCCAAAATACTGTTTTTATTTATAGGGAGTGCTCTGGACTGCATATTCAGTTAGTTTGACATTTTTCCTTGGCATTGTCTGATTTAATTATGAATGCAAGTGTTTATCATCTAGAATCTGACGATTGGTATTATATGGGATTATATAATACCAGTGTTTTCTGTGTTATTCCACACTGCCTCATCAACTGGCATAATCTTTTTGTCTTGACAGTCTCTGATTTAACTATGCATGCAGGTAATCACCATTTAAAACCTGCCAGTCAGTGATATTAATGTACCCTATTACTTATAGAAGTTCATATCATTAGTACTTTTCAGTCAGTAATAAGAAGGAACATGAGTTTGAGGGCAAAGAACTCATAAAATTGAGCATCAGATTTTTGTGCTTTTATCACCAAGCAAGAAAAAAATAAACCTTCTATCTTGTCTTCACAAATTTAAGACTTCAGTCACACCATAAGAACAAGAATAGTACGTATAACATATTTCGTAAGCGTGTTACTATAACAACAAAACAGAAAGTAACTTTCATAAGAAAATGTATAAAAACACTACTGTATTCAAGTGTTTATCTTCTTTCATTCACTGTTTTACCATCTAAAGAATAACGTAACATGAAGAATAAGAGTAACCTAAATGGAAACTTTAATTACCTTTGGTTAAACGGCAGTTACATTAGATTTCAGATATGACTGTAAGTACAAATAGCAACAGGAAAATATTTCATGTTTCACTTTGAAACAACATTCCAAATCCTTCAACCTTGCCAGTGTCTCTTGCTTCAGTAAGGTCTCACTGATAATTGAAGTTTTTTTGGAAACAGAACTCTTTCAAAATCACCAGTATATTTTAAAGAAGAAAAGGCATTGTTAAAGTCTCTTTCCTTGTTCTATATTTTAAAAATACATATATTGAAATTTTTCAATGTTTTACATTTTTTTTTCCAATATACTGTCTCGCTCCAATTTATAGGAGGGAGATGAGGTTCTTTTAATGTATGTATACCCAACGTGAGATTAAGAAACAACGGTTCAAATGTTGGTCCAACCAGTTTATTACAAATCTTAGTCAGGGAGATGGGGAAGGGGAAGGCAGACACTATTACGAATTAGGGTGATGGGGAAGGGAAGGCGGGTGATAGGAAAGATAGGAAATAGAAGCAAGGAGTCTTTATAGGAAGCAAGAGGGAGATAGTCACCACCAAGGGTCCAGCGAGGTTCGTAGCTCAGTCTTCAGTAGAGGTGGGTCATCGGGCGTTGTTCCGTTGACGATGAAGGTGACTATCCGAACACCAAACACACACCATGATGATTTCCAATGGCAGTATTTATAAGTCCAAAGTGGTAGAGTCAGCTCTTTTTGGAGTGACAGCTTCTGGCTTTTGGATCTCAGCAGGAACTCCTTTTGTTCCCATCTTCCAGGCCTTGCCAGCAGATAAGAGGGAGTATGGAGGCGCCAACTTGTATCTTGTCTTCACAGGATACAATGGTATCACCCCACAATCTCCTATAGCAGACAGGAGTTATCTGGTCACAGGACAGATCTTCCACCAGTAAACAGTCCAGTAAACAGTCCTGAGCACTCCCTTCTGAAGGCAAAGAGCTCCAAAGAAATGCTTTCAAATGTAAAATTGTCCAGACAGTGATGTTGATTGCCATACAGCAGCACCCACCTCTCATCTCCTAGAGTCTTATCACAAGGAATACCTCAGGAAGCAAGCTTTGAGCCAGAAAGAACAAAGAAGGATTCATACATATACTTACTTTTACTAAACATGATTATTATCTCCAATTCAACTTTGTGCAGAAATTGTTTCAAAGTTTGAACAGACAGCTCACATACTCTCTGCACTTACACACTTCTGGAAAACTCTTTTTCCACTATCAAGTGCTGTTCTATAATAAAAACAAAATAAATAACAAAATAATAAAAACAAAACTTCGCTTAGATTTTCCATGCCTAGCATTTATTCATTGTCTGGTCCAACTGTTTATTTAGCCTTTTAAAGGTAATAACTGGAAGAATCACTGATCCTTATTCATTCATCTTACCCCAGCACATGATTCTAGACAACAGAAGGAGATTTCTACAAAAGTATTCAAAAGCTCTTTTTCAAAAAAATATGAAAATATGTAAGTCTTAGGAAAAAAAATGGATGAAAATCTCAGTAACAATTTGTTTGACAAAACAAGGTCCTCTTTAAATATATTAAATCTCCCTCCTTCCTGATGATGTTTTTGGCAAAAACCTGCTCGTGCACAACAGTCACAGGTGGAAAACATAATAGCACTGCAGTATACTTAATATTTTAATTTGATTATGCACATATATTTTTAACATAGTTTCTGTAAGACTTCATCTTTCAGGAAAAAAAAGAAAAGCATTTATATGAATGACTTCACTCATTTAATCACTAGCTTTGTGAGGAACAGATTTGCAAATTAGTTTTAATTGCATGACTGTGGTGTCAAGGCAAGCATATGCTTCTGTGTTGAGAGTCATTGAACTTTCCTGAATCCAGTACACTTACTTCTGGAACACATCTGCTCTAAAAGGTAACAGAGCTGAAAGGGTTTAAGTTATCTGTCCCTTCCCTTGCCAATGTGAGTAGCAACCCCTGTAGTAGCTAGCGTATCTGATAAAAGCTATTCTTCAGTTTAGTTCCTTTTGACAGTTTGTGTTAGATTTTACATATAAACTAAATCTGTATTTTCCTCTTACTGTTAGCTTACTGCATCAGAGTATTGTGCCTTTTCTCCAGATTTGAAAATGATCTCTCTTCTAAACTCTGTGGCAAAACTCTCCTTAGTATCAAAATGGCAAAGGGTTTATCTGCAATTCAGTTTGTTAAGTGGCTACTTGCTCTTACACTCCATATAGAATTGCAAGCCCACAGAAGTCAGCTTTCTTGATTACTAGAATAGTAGATCCACTAAAAATATCTTATACCTGAGAGATAGGAATACTCCGTGTTCTCAAAACAAAATTATGACTGATGATTATTTCTTGCACCTTGAAAGTTTTGGAAATTGGTCATGGCTTTTCTCTCTATTCAGGACATAAAATGATGATGACCTCATGATTCTTCTAAAATGCTTTAATGTTAGTTACTTCATAATTCATAGAATTGTCACAGAATGGTGAAATGGCCTGAGTTGGAATGGATCTTAAAGATTATATAGTTTCAACTCCTCTGCTGTGAACATGATTGCCACCCACTAAGTCAGGCTGCCCAGGGCCCTATCCAACCTGTCCTTGAACAACTCTAGGGACCAGGAATTCATAACTTTTCTGGGCAGCCTCTTCCTGTGCCTCATCATTATCTGATTAAAAATTTTTCACCCAACGTCTAACTTAAATCTCCTCACTGTAGTTTGAAACTATTTCCCCTTGTCTCATTACTATCAGACTGTGCAAAAAAGACATCTCCTTCTTGTTTATAAGCTCCTTTTATGTACCTGAAGGAGGCAATGAGGTCTTCTCAGAGTCTTCTCTTCTCCAAGGTGAAGAAGTCCAACTCACTAAAGCTTTCTTTATAAGAGAGATGCTCCAGCCCTCTGATTATCTCCCTTAGACCCACTCCAACAGGAGTAAGAGGAGTAAGAGTTGGTATGACAAATATTATTACTGAACTAATGATGCGTATTAGATATATTAATTAAATAATACAGTAGTAGAATGTGTTTGGCCGTGAGACAAAGTTATCAGTCTGTACAACATGAGTTGTCTCCAAAGATTTCTAACACATTCAAATTAAAGAAATTCAAAAGGACAATGTTGATTAAAAATAAATTCCTTCAAAAATTTATCTTTTCAGTTGCTTAGGAAGAACTTTAAATTACAGTAGAAACTAATCTTAGGGCTCAAGTATAGTGAGCACAAACTGACTGTAGGAGATGAAAATCAGTGTCACTGCTGAAATAAATCTGCAAGTCTATCGTATGTTCCTATCTGTGTATTAAACACTATTTTATACGTGATAATTTGTATTATCTTATTTTCCCACAGGTATTTGGAAGTGACTTCTCACACTGTAATGGGAAAGAAAAGGAACCTTTAAAGTCCTCTGGAAAATTATGAAAGTTTGAGATCCGTGGTGTGTGAACTTGCCTTTTTTNGGCTAACTATTGTACTTTGGGAAAGTCCTGCTGAAATGAAGTATGGATGCAACGCGAAAGTGCTCAGAGACATTGCTTCCATGAAAAAAAAATAGTGCTTCCATCACATGTGTGTTGTTTGTGGTGTGGATTTGGAGAATGGGAGAATCATACCCTCAGTATTTTTCAATTTTTATGTAAAATAGAACAAATCACCAAGATTTTTTTTTTTTTTTTAATAGCAACATTTTCACTTGATCCATTTTCTGGACTAGCAGACTGAGGAGATAGAGAAAGAATAGACTGTATGCTGCAAACAAAAACTTAGACCAAATCTTTATCTCATATTCAGAATTAATAAATATTTATTCACTATCAATTCAATCAGTGGTTTCAGCTGTTTGTAAAGTCAAATACAACCAGTACCAAAAAGTATTCAAGAAGAAATTCTTCTAATTCACACTTTTTACAGACTTCTAAAATCAATTTAATTTCATGATCATTTAAAAATATTATTAAAAATAAAAAATGAAAAATACACATTTTTGCAATTAGGGAGGCCATTTTTTAAGAAACTTGAAACTTAATCATTTTTCTTGTGTAGGAAAGACAAATATAGTTTATGGATAGCACTGAAGAGATTGCTTTAAAAGATTCAGTCATTGGTCTTGTATTCCATTCAGTTAGTTCTCACCACACATGCTTTGGCTGTAATGATATTGTGGAAGACTAGAATCATAGAATCACAAGGCTGTAGAGGACCTATAAGATTATCTGGTCTAACCAAGTATGCTGAAAGCCTTCTAAAAACAATGGTAAATGACATTCACTACTCTCTCTTCCTTCAGTAAGGCAGAGATTTTATCACAGAAAGTTTGTCAAGCACAGTATTTCCTCGGTAAATCTATTATGGTTCCTCACAATAACCTTTTCTTCATGTGCCTATGTATATAAGGACTGAGGTGAGGGTGATCAATGCAGAGTTCACAAGACCCACTTATTTTTTAAAACACTCAGTGTTTACCTTTTTAACAAATATCCCCTATTTACCATGACCTTTCAAAAGAGAAAGATAGAGAACAGCTTTCCAATGGCATCAGTATGCTTCCACTACACTCTTAAATGCATCCTATTAATCTCTTGGACTTTTGTATTTCTCATTTAACTAAGCGTTTAATCATTCTATTTTGAGTCATATTTCAGACTCTTAGACTGAAACTAGCTGCTAGACCCAACTAGCCCTAAGGAAATGAGTGGTCCTAAAATAGACATTACTATGAAATACAGAAGCTGAGAAAATGTTGAATTCCTGTCTTTTTTGTGTTCTCTGTGTCTAGGTTTTCCCACTATAGGATCAGATCAGCATTTACTTCTGTTTTCCTTTTGTTAACTATTTATAAAATCTTCTCATGTCCCTCACCAGCTTCAACAGCAGCTGAGTTTATTTGGGAATTCCTTAAGTTACTCTTCTTCCAGAAGTTAGTGAAGAGAGCATGAGGAAAAGAGGAATTGAATGTGCCTTTAACCTAAGTTGTCTAAGTATCATTCAATAAGTCAAGGAATCATGAAATCATAAAGTAATCAAGTATGAAAGGGACACACAGAAGATCCCTAGTAGAACCTCCTGCTTTAAACAGGATAAGCAATGAAGTCAGACAAGGCTGCTTAGGGCTTGATCCAGTTAGATCTTGGAAATCTCCAAAAGTGAATGCTACACAGCCTCTTTTGACAGGTTGTTGGTTTTTTTTTTTTTTTCCCCTGCTGTTTTACAATATAGAGAAAAAAAAACAAAACAAAACAAGCAAACAAACAAACAAAAAAAACATTGCTTTCCATGCTTTAAGACTGAACCTCTTTTGTTTTAATGTTTGTCTTTTGTCTCATATCCTCTTTCCTTGCACAGCAGCAAAGAGCTGTCTTCTCAGTGAAGTCCTTGGAGGTAGACAACATCTGCTCTTAGACCTACCAGTCCTAGTTCTCTGCTCCAGTGTGAACATTCAGCAATGTGAAACAATTTTTCTCCTGCACTAGCTTTCTAACATGTCCCTACCTACATGAAACCACATTTTCCCTTCATCTCATTCACTGTTTGTCTTGAAGTTAGAAATCTTATCTCCAGATTTTTCTATATCAAAAATAGGTATAGAAAATAAAATAGAGAACAACTATTTCTGTGAATTCCCTTATTTAAAATCCCTTCCTACAGAAGAGAGATGATTCAATGTCAGCATTTGTTGTGTGTTGGTATATCTGCTAATTATGATTTAGTAATCATTGATTCACTTGTATACCCAATCCAATGCCAAGTGCTAAACTGAACAAATTACTCAACTGAGCTTGCATTTCCCCTTATTTCATATATAAGAATGATATTACATTGCAAATGTACCAGATTCTCATGTTAACTATTAATTATTGATTATTTCTTTTATTAGCTGGATTGAATATAAATAAAAATTGAAATATTCATTTCTCTCATCAACAGAAAAAGATGCTTCTCTCTTTATGAAGTATTCTAATGAAATCTAAACCATGACTCAATATTTTGTTGCTTCTCATTTGCACTTTCTAGCTGTAAAAATCAGATTATTTGTATTTTGAATGGGTTTAAGTGTTCCTTTTCACATTTGTATAAATTACATTATAGCTTGTAATGTTATAATGCCATGAAAAGTTCCATGATAATAATAGGATAGCACAACCCTAGGCTGCAGCAAATGGCAACAAGCCCTAATGCAGCAGCTGTGGACACAGAAACAAAGGAAGAAAAATTGCTTACCTTTAGAAGACCTCAGGTACACAGGAATAACCAACAAGATATCCTTACCTCCACTGCCAATCCTTAAATGAGGTCTAGAAAGGAATGGATGCACCTGATCTCCCCTGGTTTGGCCCTGCCTTCCTACAGGTGCTCAGTCACTGTTTCAGATGGTGACTTCACATTTCTCCTACAGAGCTCAAGAAAGATTTGAGCACTTTTCATAGCAGAACACCTCAAATCTTTATCTTGTAACTACTAATGAGTAATTATTGTACAGTCAACGGCACAGATTTGTATTCTTTTCAATTGATGGCTAGGGATATGCTATAAGAATTGCTGGTTAGTGGCATAAATTCTGATGAAAAAACATTCTGTGTCCTGTATCTGTTGTAGTTTCCATGGAAATAAATAGGAGGCATTATTTTTGGAGCAACCTACATATATAGTATATTTATATATATGAACTATATTGTACAATATGTATGCATGTGTTTGCATAAATATATATAAATGGAATTTATCTGTTATGGTTAAAAAGCTTGGTATTAACTAAATGATGAGACTGGGAGCTAGTAGCTAGCAGTTTGCNAAAAAAAAAAAAAAAGAATAAAACAAGCCATGTGGGGATTAGCAGTGGGTTTAAGTGTTAATGCCTCATAACACTCCGTATTCTGAGAAATTCACATTGAAATTCTGAGAGTGGCATAAGCATTGCAGAGTGCGTTTGAAGAAAGACACTGTTAAAGCAGGAGGGGCAGAAGAGTTATCTGAAGGTGAAAAGTGCAGTTAAAAAAGTATGTTCTGAGTAGAACTTCAGTAATATGACAAAAAAAAAACCTATATAATAAATTCTGGTCCTGTAACTAGAAGAATAATAAACTTTGTCTAATAATCATTGTGTAAAGTATAGTTGAGGCGCTACTGATTCACAAAAGTTTAAGAAAACCTAAAATGTTTCTTCTGGTTGTGTTCATTTCATATTTTTTAATTTCTTCTTCTTTAAAAAATCTACTTTTCATTTCAAATAATCTTTCCATCAGAGAAAACCCAGACTAAGTTTTAGCTGTCCTTCATAAGGTGCCACGAAAAACAAGACATGTAGTATACCAGAGTCTTGAATTATTACTCACTATGTTGTTGTGGTGTTTTAATTGTCAGTAGTGAATTTTTCAGGACTGGAGGAGGTCAAAACTATGCTTTTTATCTTAGGCATTCAGTGAGTGTTACTTCAACATGATACAGAAAACAAGCTGGCAAAAAATGAACTTTTTAGCAGAGTTAGAAGACTCAGTTTCACTACTTTGGTTTTCTCTTTAATCAAGAAGACCTAAAATGGTGTTTAATTTTTATTAGACTGTCAGGCCAACATTTGACTGTCGCTGTAAAATCATTTTGTGTTAGAAATGAAGAAATATTTTTTTCTTTTTCTATGCCATCCTGAAACTATGTGTCTGTTCTTTTCCATATCACTGGCAGTATGATCAAAAGATGGTTAAAAACACCTTCCTTTTGCACAAAATAGGTGGCATGACTGTACAGATTAGTATGCGCAGTGCAACTCACACCATTTAACTAAAATAAATATTATTGAAAAGTTAAATTTGTACTTCATACTGTATATTGTTAGCATAGCTTTGAATCTCTCAACCATCAGTCTATATCCAAAATACTGTTTTTATTTATAGGGAGTGCTCTGGACTGCATATTCAGTTAGTTTGACATTTTTCCTTGGCATTGTCTGATTTAATTATGAATGCAAGTGTTTATCATCTAGAATCTGACGATTGGTATTATATGGGATTATATAATACCAGTGTTTTCTGTGTTATTCCACACTGCCTCATCAACTGGCATAATCTTTTTGTCTTGACAGTCTCTGATTTAACTATGCATGCAGGTAATCACCATTTAAAACCTGCCAGTCAGTGATATTAATGTACCCTATTACTTATAGAAGTTCATATCATTAGTACTTTTCAGTCAGTAATAAGAAGGAACATGAGTTTGAGGGCAAAGAACTCATAAAATTGAGCATCAGATTTTTGTGCTTTTATCACCAAGCAAGAAAAAAATAAACCTTCTATCTTGTCTTCACAAATTTAAGACTTCAGTCACACCATAAGAACAAGAATAGTACGTATAACATATTTCGTAAGCGTGTTACTATAACAACAAAACAGAAAGTAACTTTCATAAGAAAATGTATAAAAACACTACTGTATTCAAGTGTTTATCTTCTTTCATTCACTGTTTTACCATCTAAAGAATAACGTAACATGAAGAATAAGAGTAACCTAAATGGAAACTTTAATTACCTTTGGTTAAACGGCAGTTACATTAGATTTCAGATATGACTGTAAGTACAAATAGCAACAGGAAAATATTTCATGTTTCACTTTGAAACAACATTCCAAATCCTTCAACCTTGCCAGTGTCTCTTGCTTCAGTAAGGTCTCACTGATAATTGAAGTTTTTTTGGAAACAGAACTCTTTCAAAATCACCAGTATATTTTAAAGAAGAAAAGGCATTGTTAAAGTCTCTTTCCTTGTTCTATATTTTAAAAATACATATATTGAAATTTTTCAATGTTTTACATTTTTTTTTCCAATATACTGTCTCGCTCCAATTTATAGGAGGGAGATGAGGTTCTTTTAATGTATGTATACCCAACGTGAGATTAAGAAACAACGGTTCAAATGTTGGTCCAACCAGTTTATTACAAATCTTAGTCAGGGAGATGGGGAAGGGGAAGGCNGTCTTTTGTCTCATATCCTCTTTCCTTGCACAGCAGCAAAGAGCTGTCTTCTCAGTGAAGTCCTTGGAGGTAGACAACATCTGCTCTTAGACCTACCAGTCCTAGTTCTCTGCTCCAGTGTGAACATTCAGCAATGTGAAACAATTTTTCTCCTGCACTAGCTTTCTAACATGTCCCTACCTACATGAAACCACATTTTCCCTTCATCTCATTCACTGTTTGTCTTGAAGTTAGAAATCTTATCTCCAGATTTTTCTATATCAAAAATAGGTATAGAAAATAAAATAGAGAACAACTATTTCTGTGAATTCCCTTATTTAAAATCCCTTCCTACAGAAGAGAGATGATTCAATGTCAGCATTTGTTGTGTGTTGGTATATCTGCTAATTATGATTTAGTAATCATTGATTCACTTGTATACCCAATCCAATGCCAAGTGCTAAACTGAACAAATTACTCAACTGAGCTTGCATTTCCCCTTATTTCATATATAAGAATGATATTACATTGCAAATGTACCAGATTCTCATGTTAACTATTAATTATTGATTATTTCTTTTATTAGCTGGATTGAATATAAATAAAAATTGAAATATTCATTTCTCTCATCAACAGAAAAAGATGCTTCTCTCTTTATGAAGTATTCTAATGAAATCTAAACCATGACTCAATATTTTGTTGCTTCTCATTTGCACTTTCTAGCTGTAAAAATCAGATTATTTGTATTTTGAATGGGTTTAAGTGTTCCTTTTCACATTTGTATAAATTACATTATAGCTTGTAATGTTATAATGCCATGAAAAGTTCCATGATAATAATAGGATAGCACAACCCTAGGCTGCAGCAAATGGCAACAAGCCCTAATGCAGCAGCTGTGGACACAGAAACAAAGGAAGAAAAATTGCTTACCTTTAGAAGACCTCAGGTACACAGGAATAACCAACAAGATATCCTTACCTCCACTGCCAATCCTTAAATGAGGTCTAGAAAGGAATGGATGCACCTGATCTCCCCTGGTTTGGCCCTGCCTTCCTACAGGTGCTCAGTCACTGTTTCAGATGGTGACTTCACATTTCTCCTACAGAGCTCAAGAAAGATTTGAGCACTTTTCATAGCAGAACACCTCAAATCTTTATCTTGTAACTACTAATGAGTAATTATTGTACAGTCAACGGCACAGATTTGTATTCTTTTCAATTGATGGCTAGGGATATGCTATAAGAATTGCTGGTTAGTGGCATAAATTCTGATGAAAAAACATTCTGTGTCCTGTATCTGTTGTAGTTTCCATGGAAATAAATAGGAGGCATTATTTTTGGAGCAACCTACATATATAGTATATTTATATATATGAACTATATTGTACAATATGTATGCATGTGTTTGCATAAATATATATAAATGGAATTTATCTGTTATGGTTAAAAAGCTTGGTATTAACTAAATGATGAGACTGGGAGCTAGTAGCTAGCAGTTTGCAAAAATACTGCCATCATTGCTAAAAAAAAAAAAACTCCAAAAATCTAGCACTGAAAAATTTCGAGTGTGAAGATATCATAAGGACATCAACAGAAATCTCAAATAGCTTATAAAAATCATTAAGAGTACGTCCATTGACCCATAGATAAAAGTTTACAGTGAGTAATATTTTTGTAATAATGTGGACAATTTAGTTCCATTTGAAAATTCCTGTTAACATTTAGGTGACTAGACAGAAGAAACTCAGTGCATCACTTTTATGGATAGTTATTTACCTTCACAGATCACTGAGTTTATCCAGATTCTACAATTAATGTTTGCTAAAACCGAAGGCTCCAAGATGCTTCCGGATGACTCAGCAGAAATGTATTTTCTAATGGCACTATATTGATCTTAACTGTATATCCTTCAAAAATAATCTATGCATCTGGAAGCTTTGACCTGAATTTTCAATGACAGCGTAATATTTTTATATTTATTTATTTATTTATTTGATCCTTTCTGTTTTAGGCATAGTTTTAGCAGAGTGTCTTAGGATTTATAAGATAAAAAAGTCTCTGTTGCTGAACGTTGAATGTAATTATATTTTAAATACATAATTACACATGCTGATATAAAGATTTTGCTTAAAGAAAATGGGAGAAAAATGACAAAAATATTTATAAACTCATAGTTATCTTCATGTTTCTAATCCTATCCCAAACTAGCTATTAAAATGGACTTTATGTTCTCATTCTCTGAAAACAGTAGAAATTTGAGTGTGGTAGGCTGAGACAATTTTACCTACAAAAAGCTATATTTAATTTATATTGATATAATAGCAGAAACAAGTATGTGTTCTCAGTATTTTTTTTATTTTTATTTTTTCCCTTTGGTTAATGTCAAAGGATGAATAGCATACTCATCTGAGAAATATCATGTACTGAGATCAGAGAGATCTGACTATACTGAGCGGAACTCTTCATACAAGTTACATTAAGTAGTAAAAAACTGATTCAAAGCATTTCTCCTTGATCCTGGATCCCTACATTAAGAGTTTCTGTTGTTTCCTGCTACCTAGCAGCTGGTTAGTTCATCAGTAGTAGTCTGAATTTAAGATCTAGGCTAAGTTGCAATTTTAAAGAAAGTGCATAAGTACCTCCTGTCCTGCATCAAAAATTCCAGACAACAGTTCAAAAAGTCAGTGAAATGTGCCATGAGAGATTTCCAAAGCAGACTTTGGATACAAAATTTCATTTGAATAAGAAAATATTAACATCTTCCTACATTCTAGCTCAAAGTTTGACTTACAAATTTGTAATATTCAAATAAATTTTCAAAAGAAAAGATCCTACACTGTGTGTTAGTTGAGAATTTAGAGAAGCTGAGGTGCAACGTTTTTCTGTGCACATCCCTACATCGTCAATTCAATCAAGACAAGAAAACTGAAGAAGAAAACCTTAAGGAAAAGAATTCTTATTCTCTATATCATCAGTGTCAAATCTTTTGGCTTGCCTGGGGTATGTTGAGTGCAGAGAAACTGAGTGAGAGGTGGAGTTAGCATTGCACTGCGCTTTTCCCTCCATAACAGTCCATTGTTACCTATGCAGCCTGCGATCAAGCTACGCACAGTTGATTTATGACTCTCCTATATCACACTAATGAAATAAAGAAGTTTGAAATTAATTTAACTTGAAAACATTTTCTATTAAGTAAATTTAAAAGTGAACCCAAAGTATGGAGAATGCTTGAAAACAAACAAACAGAATAAATGACATTGATAATTTGACTAAATTAGAAAAGGAAATGCATTAATTCTAAAAGAGAAAATTTTACCATAGCCTATAGATGGTATTAAGAATCCTGCCTGAAATTCAATGCATATTTCAATATAATTGTCATAGTGAATCTTTTGTATCTACATGACTTTAAAAGATATTTCATACGTCAACTGCTTGGAGGCTATCAGTAGTTTCAAAGTATTTTCTTACATTTAGTGACTGAATTTCTCCTTCTTCCCAACACGTGAAAGAATGAACCTAAAGTATTATAGTAGAAAAAATCTTAACTTTTTATTTAGAATGGGCCATAAAAGAGTTAGTTATGTTTACTGCTTTTTTTCTTCATTGAAAAGAAGGGCATTTTAAAACACCGTAGCAAGTTAGATTTTAGACCTAAAATAATTCTGTCAGATCATAAAAAGGAAGAAATAAGGCTTCTTCTATGCCTGTTCATGAGGAAGAAGACCAGAAGAGCATCTCTCCTCATGGGATTTTCTATCAGATATCCATCTATCTACTGATGGTACCACTGGAAGAACATCAAAGAATAAACATACCATATCTCAGACCACAGCAAGAAGCAAACTCCAATAGATGACAGGTGAGCTTGGCAGATAGATGCTTCCCCTGCAGCAGGAAGCCACCCATTTCTATCACTACTCCTGAGGCTCCTCCTGAGGGCAGTGAACCTGTGCAATAGCTGCAAGCCTTCTGGTGGATCATTCCTCTTGGTGCCAGAAAGCACCAGCTTACATCCTTCACCTTCACAGATATTTGTACCTACTACTTTGCTAGAGTTGGGTACTTTCTATGTCTCCATTGCAGTTGAGGTCTGGAGTTCCTGAAGATCTCGTGCCTCTGGGAAGATTTTGTCCGTACCTCTCACCTCTGACGCTTCATAGTCCGCTGACTTCCTCATGCTACTCCTCCACTTGGTGACAAAGCTCTCCAGCAACAGCACACCTCTTGCAGAAACCATCTCTCAGCAACATGGAGAGATCCCTGCTCTCCCTGCAGCCCAGGAATTGCAGAGCTGTATCTGTCATCCAGAGCTCTATTTGGACTGAAATTACTGCCCTGGCAAGGACAGTTGTTCTAGTACTGGCTGGGAAATGAATCCTGTGGCACACCAACACTATTCCTTTGCAGATTTTGTTATTGTTGCTAATGAAATAACTTGACATTCTCATTAATTTATAAAAGATTTTGGTTGACATATATCTGCATTTTTTTTCTGATGAAACGTAGGACATTTTTCTCCTATTTTTAACACTTTGTTTTAAAATATTTCCCTAGTGAAATATAGTAAAAATGTTTACAGAAGTCTTACATTCCATGAGTATTTTTGCATCTTCATCAGACCTAAGCTTATATAAAATTTTCACAAGAAAATGATCTGGGACTATGTATCATTTTAAAACATATTTCAAAGCTCTTAAGCCAAACATTAAACTGATTTACAAGTTTATAACTGTTTGTACAAGTATTATTTGAAAAACTGGTCACAATTTAATTCTGATTATTTTATTCTAATTGTTTTTTGTTGTTGTTGTTGTTGTTGTTGTTTTGGTTTTTTTTTTCAGTACCTGAGAAACAGAAAAGCAGTGGCATTGTATGTGAAGTAGGAAAATAATTGACATCAATGTTCTTGTTTGGTACAAGGAGGAGTTATATACAGTGAAATTCATTTGTTCTTCATCTATAACTTTCAAACATGGCCTACTCTTTCATACGAGTTTCTCAATGAGGATTAGAGATATGTTTTACTTTCTGATCAGACTAAGGACTACAAACAGAACTGGAATCCAAAGTAATATTGCTCAAATAGAGTAGGAAGGATGAGTTGAAACAGAGAAAAACATAGAGGGCAGAAAAGAATAACCCATTTAGAATGATACATATTTGGGACACAAACTTACTAAAATTCTATGTCACAGAAAAAGCAAGAATAAAAATGAACAAAGTACCACTGAAGTGTTATTCAGACTATATTGAGCAAATGGACAGTTGGTGCTACAGGGCAATAAATGCAAGGAGTCAAATTAATGAATCGCATTATCAGAATCTCTACAGCTTTTCATCTAATATTTGAAAGTGCAAGCCATTAAAACTATACTACCATTAACCTCAGTGACAGACCACCAAAAGCTTAGAAACATCAAGGAAACTATAAAGACACAATTAAAAAAAAAAAAAATGCTAGCTGTAAAACACTCTTCAAAAAAAACTGTGTTGAAACAAAATCACATGGAGAGATAATTGGCTTCAGTTAAATTTTACATAAAAATGATTTCATAAAAATAATTATCAAATAAATAAGAGTTTTATAGGAACTTTATTAAAGATGAATATGTCTACACGTTGAATCCTGTGTAAAATTTTCAGTATGTGACTCCAAAAGGACCATAAAAGTACAGTGAAGGATAGCTGGATGCCTGAAGAATTAAATTCCTTCTGTAGGAGAACATACAAAAATGACTCTGATTCTTCAATCAAAAAAAAAAAAAAAAACCAACTGAAATTCTACTCATGGAAATTTGAGAATAGGCATTTCTCCTGTCAGTAAGACTCAAGGAAAATCAAGAATGTTTAATAAGAATAAATATTT
Organism: Pavo muticus; assembly: GCA_016647715.1. Lineage (NCBI taxonomy): Eukaryota > Metazoa > Chordata > Aves > Galliformes > Phasianidae > Pavo > Pavo muticus. The sequence continues at coordinate 391,243 of JACDJE010000549.1, read as the reverse complement.
CTTCAAGGATGCTTTATGAATGTGCTGCTGTAACACAAAGTATAAGGATAAAGTCTCTATAAAGGAAGGCTGCATTAAAGAACATGAAGTGTGAATATTTCAAAGCAGCCTCACTCAAAAAATTATTTGCATTTTACTCACTTTTCTTCAATTTTACTGAAATAGGTGTGGAAACTGTCACCAGAGATGATATTGATTGATTTAACCATGTCTTGATATTTTGATGTTTTACACAAGTATTTCAGTAATATTCACTAGTTCACTAGTGATTGACTAGTATTTCAATATTCATAGGTGTACCAGAATGCAATTTCAATTAAAAGCAGTAGGCAATTATAAATGTAAATGTTGCTGCCTTTTCTATTCTTATAAGAAAATATTCCATAAATCCAAACCAGATAAATATGTATACAGACAGAAGTAATACATACACTATATAATACAATCAAAGCATCTAGAAATTCATAAATGATGCATTTATTTTGAGGAAAATACCGTTACATGTGGCAACACACTTTTCCAGTGGCAGTTCTTTAATTTTCTGTCCTTTCTTCCACTGACAAAATTAATCCCTTACTGAAGTTCAATATTTCTACCAGAAACAAAGAAACTTAATTAATCATGACCAGTAGAAAAACTGCCATTTTCTTTATCAAAGTCTCATTAATTCCTCCATCGTCCATAGATATTTTTCACTGGCCTACTTTCAATTTTCTTCACAAAGAGAAAGACAAATGTTGCAAGATTATTCCTCTATATTATGTCAATAATGTGTCATTCAGTATTGTATTTATCAAGATAATTTGTAGTGTAAATCTGAAAATTAAAGCAACAAAAAGCAATTAACTATGTTTTCCTGACTGAGAACAGCTGATTAAATTTTTTAAATTTATTATTGATTTGTATTATGTTAACCCTTAGATATCATTGGTCCTATATTATAAAGAATGTTCACATAATTTTATTGAGACTTCCTACAGTCAGGAGGGCAAGAACTCTACTACAAAACATGTCTGGAAATGTGCTATAAAAGTGCAAAATAATTACTGGAATAGTAATTATTCTAGAAATATTAGCTTGAAAGATTTAAAATTTAAATGACCTTAGTAACAGGGCAAATGTTTGCTCGTATAAATAGGTCACAAGTGTGTATTTCTGAATAACACGACTTAGTGATAGGTTGCTTATCCCTCTACACATTCTCCCCTAAATCAAAGTGAATAAAATTAAAAGAAAATCCCTGAAAAAATGAGGCTATTATCAGTCATTGAGCTCATCTGAATTCACTGGGGACAACAAATAATGCAATCTAATTAATTAGGATGACAGCAAACTGTGTGACACATTTCTTATGGCTGGCTGGTTTAACATTCTAAGCCCTCTTGTTGATTAGAACTTGCATGTTTTAAATATAAAAGGATGTTAGACATCCCATCTGCTGCGTAACAGAGCTTCAGGAAAAAAAAATACACTGAACTCTTGATAAGTTCACATTACAAGAACGAGACAAATGTATCCTATCTGATATGCAATGGCACACTTCCAGTTGTTTCTAAAATTCTATTTTTTAAATCAAACTATATGGAGAAAAGTAAGTCTGACTATCAATTTGATTCTTTGATCAGTCTGACATCATGCTAGTCTATAAAAATGTCTCTGTCAAATACCTCTTCTCTTTGAGTGAGCACAAGTAAAATTTTGAAAGAGAATGTGTATCCTGAGGTGGCACATTCTGTTTACAAAGTGCTATTTGGCAAATAATGATATAATGCTGACTACTATGCAGAGATGTGACTCTAATTATGTGCATATTCTGAAACAAATTTGTTAGAAAGCATCTTTCTTAAAAATGCATGATTCTATTTCATGCCTGAACACACTTACGTGAAAGTCATTCTACTATATTTCAAATAGATTTTGAAAATGTATGATGAGGCTATATATTGTTCATAAATCCCAAGTATGTTAGAATCAAGTATTTATTTATTTTTGATAATAAGTTATTTTATAAATAACACATTGGAAATACCCATTCATATTTTGTTGCAAAAACTCAGTGTGCAATTATACATTACAGATTTTATTTGGATCAAATGCAGAAATAAAGTATTTCCAAACAAACATGCTTATGATTGTATTGGAAAAGATACGCTGTTACAAAACTATAAACAGGTATTGTTGTTTTTTTATTTATTTGTTTTGAAATACATGTGTGTAAATTACTAGAATAAATTGTTTTCATTTATTATTTTTTCACTGTTTTAAGTAGGAGCCTGTATGCCCCTGGCATGGGACCTCTACCTTGACAGCCTCGAGTGATTTTTTGAAATCTAAGGTGATTACTGATGCACTCATGCATATCTTCCCAATCAATTAAAATACGGTGAATGTTACATTAGTTTCACACAGATTACAAATTTTTATGGAGAATGAATACTTTCACAGAACCATGTAGAGCACTTAGAAATTACAGTTTGATTAATATCATGTAGGACATAATAAAAAGCTTTCTTTCCATTGTTACTTAATCCCTATTCAAAATTGTAGTTTCTAAACTACCGTCAGTTTGTACATTTCTTGTCAAGTCTTATTTGCTTGGCATTCAAAAAATAAAAAATGGGAAAAAAATGCTCAAATCACAATTCTTCCACATGACACTTCTTTATATCCATGGTGAATTTGAATTTAAGACATTTTATGCATGAGATTGATATTTTTAATGCTCATGTGGGACAGTTGCAATAGATAAACGTTTAAGTTGAAAAATATTTAATCTTAATACGGGGTGTATTATATCAGATGTGTACCTCTGTTTTTTTATGCTGCTGCTTAATTCTTTTTCTTGTTACAGTATGAATGAGAACGCTGATTTATTTTTAAAAAGCCCTGTCAGTCAGAAATATTTGGAATGAGTCTAGCAGATTTGCATGAATGTTTTTGTTTACTGTTCTTCATGCAGCTTGATTGAGAATGAATGTTACTATGAAAATAGAGATGGTCTATTTTTTGTTTTAGAAATATATTTTATATCAGAAGAATAAAAAGATAATATATACATCAATTACCAGATTAATTAAAAAGTCCACACTACTTTTCATGAATCACATCAACAAATCAAATATTCTGTTCATAAAACATATGTAACACTATTGTAAATTTTAAACGGAGAATCTTTAAAGTATATCTATGAAAAATATTCTGTGATTATTAGCATACTAGTATTATAATGTGTCAGTGTTTTCTCAAGGCTTAACCGCTTTCACTTTCGAATTTAGGGGAGATCAGTTTCAAATATAACTGCAAGTTTTCAGGGAAATATTACTAAAAAAAACCAATGTCATTAGGGAACATGAAACAACTATTATGGATCAGTGATAAATAACAGCAGGTGGAAACACTTATGTTTAATTAACACCTGAAGAAGTGAAAAGTCAATGAAGAGGGGAAAAATTATTTAATTTCTCCTCTTTTTTAGGAAATATATTTTAAATATCAATCTTTTAATAAAATAAACAAAGCTGAATAATTGTTTTAAGAACTCATTAACAAAAGAAGCACAGAAATAACCTGTTTCCACTAGATCACAGAATCACGTAGTTTGGAATAGACCTCCAAGGACATTTAGTCCATCCTCCTGCCTGATCAGGTCCAAGGAAGTCTTCAGGGATGTTCTGAATATTTTGGTCATATGTTCCTAAATATATTTGCATTAAAGAAAAGAAAACAACGAATTATTACAATTGTCACTGTGATTCATATTTAACAGGTACTTCATTCTATGTTCTTTTCATCCACATTTCAAAGTCTTCCCATTCTTCTGTTTCTCACTTCTTTCTCTGTATTTCCTCTTGTGACAACTTGTTTCTCTCAGTGGCTCCATTCCTTCCCCCTTTGCTTCCCTGGCTTTTTAATCAATTCTGTCCCAACATTTATGCAGTTTTCTTTGTTCCCTTTGTATCATTTTGCATTAAAAACTTACTCTTTTTCTCAGCTTATTTTAAATAAATTTCTTCCTCATTCATGATTAAATGAAATAATTATTTGTATCATTCAAAGCCTCTCATTCTGTAAAAAAGTTCTGTAATGTTGTCAATAACATCAACTGATCTGGTAGCATGTGTTATCAGAACAAAATAAGGTGAAGGGTAAAAACGATTTTTTTTCCTTTTTCCATGCTGCAGGACATCAGCTCAGTTGTTTATTTATATATGTCTAAGAGTACTCTGGCTTGAAGTTTTGGCTGGTAATGCAACAGGATATTCAGTTCAATTAATAGATCTAAAATTATTCTCTTTTATGATACTTGAATATTCATTTCTGAAATCCATTCTGATGATGATTTGACAAGATAACATGATAGCTTTTGGTGCCTCATGAGTAATGTTTTCACCTCCGTATTCATACCAAGAAAAAATTAACTTCTACAATAGAAATGTAATGAATGCAATTTTTTTTTTACTTACACAAGAAAAAAATTTGTGTACACATATACAATTTTTTTTTTTTTAATGGACAGCTGGTACAGACTAACTGAGTTAGTAATAGGAAGAAGACTCTCCCTCCTAACTCTTACTACATAAAGAGATACTAAATGTCCATGCACTGAACAGAGAATACATTTTATGGCAAAGGCACTAAGGAATACAGATAAAAAGACTTCTTAACTAGACACTCTTTGAAACATTTTCACTTATGGGAGCTGATAGAAACAGGATCAGAGTTATAAAGGAGATATTTGAGCAGATGACAGCATACAGGTCCCAGTCACTGCTGCAGACTGTGCAAAAGAATACAGGATAGCACACAATCTTAATTCACATTTATACATGTAAGGGTTTATGTGAAACCTTCAATTTCTTTGGCTTTAAAAATACGTGACATCGTTTACCACATTGGAAACTTGTTTATCAGAATCCAAAGTGATCAGTCCTGAAAAATATGAGAGGATATTTTTACCAAAAGGAAATTTCTGCAGTCTTTCCTGCAGCTGATGGAGCTTAAGATCCTAACACACTTAAAGCTGGGAGAAGTTTGAGCTGACAGAAAGACAAAATAGAATAAATGTAATCTTTGTATAAATTGTATATGTAGGTAAAGACACCACATCAAGTGTTCACATGCGTTTATACTAAAAGGCTGAACAGACCCAGGTTACTCAACCTTTCCTCATACGGGAGATGCTCCAGATCTTTTATCATCTTCGTGGCCCTTGGCTGGATTCCTTCTAGGAGATCCCTGTCCTTTCTGAACTGAGGAGCCCAGAACTGGACATAGTATTCTAAATGTAGTCTCACCAGGGCAGAGTAGAGGGGGAGGATCACATCCCTCGCCCTGCCGACCATGCTCTATTTATTGCACCCCAGGATACCATTGGCTTTCTTGGCCACAAATGCATACTGCTTTCTCAGGGCCAAGCTGTTGTGTACCAAAACACTCAGGTCCTTCTCTGGAAAGATTTTTCCCTTCCCCTTCCCCTTCCCCTTCCCTTCCCTTCTCATTTTCTCTTCTTCTCTTTTCTCTTCTTTTTTTTTCCTTTGTATCTGTTAATTTCCAATTCTGGAGACCTAAATGAATTAATGTGGTGCTGTGTCATATATACTAGTCATTTTTCTTTCCTATTAAGCACTCTATTAAGGATAAAATTTGTTTAAATCGAGTCACTTTTCTTTGAGAAGTCATAACAATAAGTTAGTGACCCCACTTTTGAGTCTGTCTTGGCATAAGTATCTAGTGTTCAGTTCTACTAGTGTTTTGAAAATATGGCCAAGAATCTGAAAACCTGTTCTCACATGATGAAAACACAATGAAATGCAAGACCCTAATCTTGTAGATTATGCAAATTCTTATGAAAGCGATTTTATAAAAGGAAAGGAAATCTTAATTTGCTGACTTCAAATAGTTTTGGCTCAGGAAGATTTTTTTTAATCCAGTTTCTTTTCTGCCTGTATCTGTGTCTAAGTTATATATCAATGTAGCTATCACAGGACATGGTTCTTTCTTCATAAAAATAATTCATGTTAGTAACTTAGCTTTTTATGCATTGCAGCTGCACAATGCGGACTGCCATGATGTGACTCTGTATTTTCTGTATTTCATTTGCTCAGCATAAAGTCAAAAGCACACAGATGAGCCATTAAGTGACCAAAAAAAACAAAAGTTTAATTATCAATGAAATTCCTATATCTGAGTAGCTGTCATTGCAATTCTGTAATGGAGACTTGAATTTTTAATAAATTCCTGAATTACTTGGTCCAGGACAGAGTACTGACTAGTACTGATTAGTGGTTAGATAAAAAGAGTGCAAGAACTGGATGATTAATAAAATGTCATTTTCAGCTAAGATTCTTGAATAAATTGTTTCACTATGAAAGTGAGAAGTATTTCTGTTTTCTGAAATCCCTCTTTTCACAGGCACACACAGAAATTGTAAGGTCACATAACTTTAAACTTTATAATTTTACCTTAGGAGAAACCACATTAGCTTGAATTCACTGAGCCAATAACATATACTGGAAAAGTAAAACAGTTTATCTGATAGACAACAACTGTCATTTGACTCCAGACAAATACACCTCAATTAGATGTCTCTATGTGGCATCCAAACTCCTATCATGATCTTTTTGTCAAAACAATAAATGGGATCTGAGGAGATATTCCACTAAGTAGAAACAAATATCAGATCAACTCAACAGTACGCTAGTGATTATGTCATTGAAAGGCACAGTTGAGTTACTGAAACTCAGAGGTCTAGTACCATCTGAGATGCTGTACAATATCGTGTAACTATCTAATGGTACAAAAGGGCAAGGGTCTCCTACAGACTTTGTGTCATATTAGTCATTCCACCACAGATGCCTAAAATACCTTTAGATATCTCAAATGTTACATCTACAAATTGAATCAAATGCATTGCTTCTACTGAGACCTGCTCATAAAACATTAAGGTGGATAAATCAATAATTTCATCACAATCATGCACCTACATTAATTTGATCTATTTTGAGCAGAATTCTCACAGATATTTTTAAAATACTTTTTCGTAGACCTGCATATATCTTCAATATAGATGGTAAAATCAGTTCTTTTCTTCTTATTTCAAATTAAAATACAATTGGATTTTGATTGTGCTGATTATACTACCAGAAAAGAGTGAAGATGATGTATTTAGAGAGTAACATACAGGACCCACATGTAAACAGATTATAGTATCTATGTCTGATAAACAATTCCAGAATATCTATCTAATAAAATAGGATAAAAAGCAAAAAAAGAAACAAAACAAAAACGAACAAACAAAAAAGGATAGACCTTGTCCATACTATTCTCTTATTCTTCAGAACAGGATTATCTCAACCAAACAATATTAGGAATTATGTGTGCCCTGAACTTCTGTTTGCTGAGCAATTTAAATTCTATTATGTGTAGATTTTAGCTGAGATAATTTTTTTTCTTTTGTGGGATCCTGCCATATGCAGGTAGAAATTCAGTTGTGAATGCAGCTCCATTGCAAACATTGTAATTGCTCTAATTTATATCAGGACAGAAATTGCTCCTTTGTAATTAACCTCATTCTTTATTAGGCCTCATGGAAACCTTTCTAAAGTCATTGAAAAGATACACTGCCTTATCTTGTGTATCCTGCATGGCAGACCTTACGCTTTATTTTTCCAAGTAAATTTGTTGGTTTATCCCCTCCCAGCATGAAAAGCTGTGGTTTGTTTATGAAGGCTAGAATATGAAGAGGCTCATTAAACATAGTGTAAGTGGTTTGCTACTGTCATCTGAGGAGAAGAGGGGTGGGTAAAGAAAAGTACTCATTTTCTCTCCAATTTTGGAATATTCATTTTTGCCAATTAAAATGGTGGAAAGCAAGGAAAGCCATAATTTGTCAAAAGTAAAAATGTTATGAACCCTATAAATCTCTTGTAGTCGTAGGAGCTAACCTAGACATTTTAAAATTGCATCCAATAAAAATGAAGGACGATTCCTGTGTTAGCTGTTGCACTGATTGTGTTCACAGAGCAGTAGCATACTTCCGATACACAACTGTTTCAATCAGCCAATCTATTACATAAAGAAATTGAAAACAAAATTTTAATTCTTCCTGTTGGAATGCATCCAAGTGCACAGCTTCTTTGAAATTCTCATGAATGCTAGAAACTATTCCTTGCTTTCTGCCAAATTTCTAATTTTAGTAGCTTTAATTGTCAGCTCCTGAAACATTCTAAAATAGATATGAATACTGAATGTGTCTGCAGATTTCTTCAGTTTCCTAGTTAGTAATGCATTTAGCTTGGCCTTTAGATCCACAGTGGAAGGACTAACTACATCTGAAGGGAAGAGTTCACAAACATTTTCACTTCTCACTCAGTTTCCAGAGTGATCTAGAGAAGTATCTAGATAGATTCTGTGTATATCTAGCTTTAGAACATAAAGAATAGTCTTTTAGATAGGAGTAGCCAGAATACATCAGTATTATGAAGGTGAGTGGTAGAAAAGATTAGTGATTTACATATGCATGTAAAACCTCAGTATTATGATCTTATCAACATTTTCCACCACAGGAATACAAACAAACAAACAAAAACACAGCAACATTTAACTCCCAAAGGGTCAATTTGTGAAAAGTCTGTGTACTTTTCAATGGAAGTCACAGGAAAAAAATACAAATAAGAACAAACTAACAATAAAGAGATAATGAGCTAAAAATTATTAGCCCATTTTTCAAGTATTCTTCACACACAAGTACACCTACTGGTGCAAAATTTTTGTAGCAATATTTCCAGTCTATGTGGTCTGCTCAAAATCTTTCTTATGGACAAGGGAAAATGAACCTCATAGACAAAATTAAAAAATATATATATTAAAATGATTGAATATTTGCAGAAAACGAATATATTAATAATTAAATATCATTACTCATTACATATTACAGTTTTCTAATCCAATAATCATTATCAGTAGAGATATTATAGAGAAAAAAACACTTCCACGCACAGTCACATTAATAGTAATAATCCCAATAAAATTTTTATAAAATATACCTGAGGTTCTAACCCTTTTTTATGGATATAGTATTAGTTTTCAAGGACTTCTATGGTTCCTAAGGTGAGTAACTTCAGCTTCAGAAGGGTGTTATGCAACATTGTCAACATCAGTGTTCTTTCTCAAGAATTCATCTTGATCCTACTCATTCTCTCCCATGTTTCCATTTGTCATTCCCTCTAGCCTTGGCTCCCAGTCTCAGTCTGTTGCTATAACTATGTTCAGTTTGTTCTCTCCTAAAAAGGTCCTGGCGCTTTTAACAAGTTGAACCTCGCTCAACTCCTTTCTTTATAAGTAACCACAAGTATCTTGTCTTTTTTATTTTTTCATGGTCCAGTTTTCTTTTTGCTTTCATTACATTTGAAATGGAATTATTTCTACCTGGTACTTGAGAGGCAGTAAAAAATAAAAAGAATTTACTGTGATCTTTCAAGAACAATAAACTTTTCTGCAGTTTTCAAAGCTAGAAAAAAATGTCTGACATAAAATTCACATTCATTGTTAAATTGCAGGTATCTTTCACAAGGTGACGTGTAAATGATATGAAATACTGACAAGCTCTCAAGAAACAATGACCAAAACAATAGTTTCACCAGTCTCATTTTTTTTACTAATTTATAAATAGTATGGAACACAGTAGGAAACATACTACAAACATCTGCTGCCAAAAATATTCACCCTGCATATTGTATTTGTGCTAAGTTCAAAGCAAGAAAAGAGTCTATAAAAGTCAATAAATTCATAGTAGGTAGGACCACTAATCCCTTGTGTTTGTGCAGTTCTGAACTAAAAGGATAGCACAGTCCAAATCATGTTCCATAACATCATTTTGATTGTTTTCCAAGATATTTTATGGCTAGGCATTGACTACAGTACTTTCTCTTTTAAAGTCCCTAAAGAATCTCTACCCTTTGTGGAGAACCAAATCAGGGAATACTTAGGCTGAGTGTATGTAAGTCCAAGGGGCCTGATGCACCCGAAGTTATACACATAGAGACTGAGGAAGCCAGCAGATGTCATTGTAAAGTTACTCTCAATTAACTTAGAAAGGTCATCATGACTGGGAGAGTTTCCAGAAGGCTGGAAGAGACCAAATGTAAGTCCCATCTTCCTTCTTCCTATGCACAAAGAAAGATGCATAGAACTGCAAGCCAGTCAATCTTACCTCAGCTCATGAGAAGGTGTTGGAGGTAATCATCCTGGGAAGTATTTCCAAATATGTGAAGGGCGAGGTGTTTGGGAGTAGTCAGCATGGATTTATGAAGAAAAGGGAAAACCTTTTTAACCAACCTGTTAGCTTTCTGAGGTGACCAGCTTAGTGAACAAGGGGAAACTAGCAAATGTTATTTACCTTGGTATAGTATTCAGCAATGTCATCCCATAACATCTTTATTGACATACTGACATGAGTATGAGTTAGATAAGCAGACTGCGAGGTGGACTGAAAATTGGCTGAATTGTCAGGCTTAGAGTGCTGTTACCAGTGGCACAAAGTCAATTTGGAAGCGTTTATTATAACTTATTAAGAAATTACTTTTTTGCACTCAGAAGTTTCAGGGAGTTCACAGCTGTTCTATATCAAGGAAAGACTGGGTCCTAAGATTCTCACAAACTATAAAACAGGCTCACTATAATATCACCAGTTACAGAATGATTCGATTTATTAAATAAGATGGGGGGGGAAATGCCTATTTAAATCAAATTTTCACTGCTTCTGCATATTTATTTTATTGTTTTAACTAAATTTATATACTCATCTTTACCACCTTGAAACAATCTTACTTAAAATTTATTAGAATTCTCCTGAAAAGTTTCAGTTACAACTTGAATTTAGCTTTTTTCCTTATCAAAACACATTTTCTTGAAGGGGAAAAATAACCCATAAGTTAGCTATAAACAGATGGAGAATCCATTGCTTTTATGCCTATATTCAAACTTTTCATCCAGTTATCAATTAACAGTATCTTGACTGTCAAATTAGAATAAGCAAGCCCCAGGTTCTCAAGAAAATGAGCACTTCTTTGTCAATTTTATTTGTTGCAAAATGGAGACTTGATTTATTGATGTTCTTGTCTGTTGATATGGGAAACTGTGTAATAAAAATTCATCTTACATCTGACAAATGAAACAGATATCAAACAATTGACATTGTATGTTATGCATCCACTAGGTTTACTTCAGGGAGAGAAGTTATACTAGGGAGAGAAGAATAAATCATCTTGCAGTAGGGTCACTAAGACATTACCTTATATAGGTGACGTTATAGAAGTTTCACACATTTCACTATGTGGTAAATGACAGACAGTTTTTATGTTGAATTTAAGCCCTCAAAGAAATGGATCAGTTGCATAGACAAAGTTTACTTGACAGGAAATTGTGCTAAAGTGATCTGAGTGCAGATAACAGCACTAAAACTTCCAGGAACTGTCTTGCTAATCCTCATCTCAACTTCTGAATTTATTTCTCGTCTTCATAATTTACAGTTTTTATAGATATGATTTTTTGTGGTTAGCGATAAGCATTGATTTCTTGAGAGTCTATAGCATACAGCCGTTCTAATCTTTTTTTAAAAAAAGTCACTGATCTAGTGATTTATGGATCAGGATTTAGGAAGTCAGGTAATAAAGCAAATAGACAAAATACCTGGATTAATACAGGAGAAAAGTATGTTTGTACTTCTCTTTGATTTAATTATGAGGAGTGGAATTCTTCATACATTTGTTCAGCTTGTATTGTTTTTTACTGGGCTGCTGAATATGCTGTGTTGAGCTCTACTACAGTCTACTACAGTCATAAAATTAACTTTAAGACATACAATTAAACAAAGCAGACAAACAAGATCTGCAAAGGTAGTCACTTTCCACCTGACACCAGCAGACTGATGGCCAGCTGGTGTCCAAATAAAGTCTATCTTGGAAGAGCAATGTTCTCTGTTTTCATTCCTCATCCAAAATTTTATTTCTGAGCATAGCATCACATGGTACAGAATATGCCTTTGGGCAGTTTAAGTTGCATGGCCCAGCTATGTTAACTCCCAACCTCCTGTCTAGCCCCAGCCTATTTCCTTGGAATGAAAAACAGACAGCCTTGACACAGCAAGTACTGCTCAACAAATGCTATAAAACATTGGCGTTATCAATACTATTTTGATCATGAATCTAAAATGTAGCACAACATTGCCTGCTGTGAAGAAAATTATCTCCATCCCAACCAGATCCTATATAGTCAGGAAAAAAAATAAAATCAAAACATAAAGCTATGTTGTTTTTTATCTGTTTTACAAACAATGTAATAAATTGATTGCATAGAAAACAATGGTTTTCCTGGTATGTGAAGTAGCCTTTGTAGCCTTAGTCAAATGTTTGCATTTTGATGACTGATGAATTCTTTGTGATCTCCAGTTAAGAGAAAAATATACAGAGATAGTTCTTTTATGCAAATGAATGTCTTTAGCATTATGGGCCTTATCTCAAATGCAGTGAAGCTATTAACTTGATGTCATGAAGAAATATATTTTATTGCAGCCAATGTGTAACGTGGCCAAATGTTGCATTAACTGCCATCTGCAGCAACATGTTTTCAGCCAGGTGCAAATGATCAGCTGGCAAAGCTGGCAGCCCATCTTCTAGTTTTTTGTTTAAAAATATGGTTTTATGTCACTCTTGGAACCTTCTTCTCTTTAAAGGAAACTGTTAATGTTTCTTCTTTCCAAAACTTTTATGTATGACATTTCTTTCATTCTGTACTTTTAATATACTGAATGTCCATTTCCTTGAGAGGTTCAAAATGTCACTAAAACTACTGTAGAGTTCACAAACACATCCAGTTAGAATTAATAAGTTTTCTTGAAAAGTTCTTGCAAATGTCAGGGAGTAGCTTAAACTCAGCAGTGTAAGGGGTGAATATTTATATATTTTCATCCAGTTTGACACCAATACTAAAAGCATTATAAATATTTTAAACACTGAAAGGGGCAAAAGCACACGATTTTATTTATAGGTAAACTCCAAACTGTGAATAACCCATTACATTAAAAAACAAAAACAAAACACACACACACAAAAAAAAAAAAAAACAGAGAAAAAAAGAAGTATAAATATGGATTTGAACAGAATGAATAACAACTCTAATCAATAAGTGTTTTCCAGTTCTTTGAAAGCTGTGTCAGGTTTCAGTACTTTACTGGATGAGTCCAACTATAGTGAAATTTGAAAAATGAAAGATTTATATTTCAAAATCACTTTGTTATTATGTATTTAGGCTCCTCTCGTTACTTAACATGTTAAAAAAAGTAATGTAACCAAATCACAGTGTCACAGAATGGTTAAGGTTGGAAGGGACCTCTGGAGATCCCTGGTCCAACCCTCCCTGCTCAAGCAAGGACACATGAAGAAGGTTTCCCAGGACCACAAACAGAAGATCTCCAGCAAAGGAGATTCCAGAGAAATTGGAGAAGCTCATTGGGTAAGCTGTTCTAATGCTCCATCACCCATATTGTAAAGTGCTTCCTGGTGTTTAGATAGAAACTTTTGAGTTTCAGTTTGTGTCCATAGCCTCCTGTCCTGACACTAGGCATGACTAAAAGTAGTATGGCTCCATCCTCCCTTCAGCCGTTAACCTCTGGGCTACTCCACTTTTTACTCCAAGTGCAATTTGCACCACTGACCACTACCTTCTGAGCCTGACCTTTCAACCAGTTCTCTGTCCACTTCATTTTTTGCTTTTCTAGCCCATACATAAACAGCTTCACTATGAGGATCTTATGGAGTACAGTGTCAATGACCTTCTTGAAGTCCATGGGTGCATGGCACTTGTGGGTGCATTCTGTCAGGGTCCACGGTCTTGCAAATGTCTGCAGTCTCCAAATAGTTCTGAAATCAAAACAAAAATCTTAATTACATAGGTAAAAAAAAAAAAATAGAGAGAGAGAGAGAAGATAAAGTATTCTACGTGGTTCAAACACTGTTTTTTTTTTTTTCCTCAGACAATCTGTAGTTCCATTTAAAAAAAAATGATACTGAAATATGTGGAATAAATACATGGACAGAAAGCAGAAGGTGTTTCCCATTGTTATTTACTGTTACTGGTATTCTGTAAACTCAGTAGTCTGTGATCTGACAGAATACATGTATTATTGTTTTGTAGTTTTTTTAACCTTCCATCTTCACTGGCAAGCTCTGAAAGTCAATAATGGCTCTCAGTTGTTTATCCCTAGTATGCTGCTACAATTTGTTATCTACAATTGTTTTTTTATGATATAACATTTTCAAAATGTTCTTAACTATGAATAAGTAGAATCAAGGTAGAATCACTCTGATCTAATATGAAGGATCGATCATTAAAAATAGCTCTAATTTCTTATTTAAAGGATAGAAAAACAAGAAGAACTCTGTATGCAAGTGTCTCGCTCCAATTTATAGGAGGGAGATGAGGTTCTTTTAATGTATGTATACCCAACGTGAGATTAAGAAACAACGGTTCAAATGTTGGTCCAACCAGTTTATTACAAATCTTAGTCAGGGAGATGGGGAAGGGGAAGGCAGACACTATTACGAATTAGGGTGATGGGGAAGGGAAGGCGGATGATAGGAAAGATAGGAAATAGAAGCAAGGAGTCTTTATAGGAAGCAAGAGGGAGATAGTCACCACCAAGGGTCCAGCGAGGTTCGTAGCTCAGTCTTCAGTAGAGGTGGGTCATCGGGCGTTGTTCCGTTGATGATGAAGGTGACTATCCGAACACCAAACACACACCATGATGATTTCCAATGGCAGTATTTATAAGTCCAAAGTGGTTGAGTCAGCTCTTTTTGGAGTGACAGCTTCTGGCTTTTGGATCTCAGCAGGAACTCCTTTTGTTCCCATCTTCCAGGCCTTGCCAGCAGATAAGAGGGAGTATGGAGGCGCCAACTTGTATCTTGTCTTCACAGGATACAATGGTATCACCCCACAATCTCCTATAGCAGACAGGAGTTATCTAGTCACAGGACAGATCTTCCACCAGGAAACAGTCCAGTAAACAGTCCAGTAAACAGTCCTGAGCACTCCCTTCTGAAGGCAAAGAGCTCCAAAGAAATGCTTTCAAATGTAAAATTGTCCAGACAGTGATGTTGATTGCCATACAGCAACAACCACCTCTCATCTCCTAGAGTCTTATCACAAGGAATACCTCAGGAAGCAAGCTTTGAGCCAGAAAGAACAAAGAAGGATTCATACAGCAAGCAGGGGCATGGATTCATAACAGCATCCAGAGAGTATAAAGTAACTGAACAAAGGAGGATATGGAAGACTATAGTAAGTGGAAATAGAAATAAACGTACATTAAAACTGTTTACTGTAGTAGAGCTCTTCAGCATATAATGTTATGACCCAGGTCATTATATATTATAATGAATTAGCGTGTGTGCATTATACCTGATATTAGAGCATACAGCCAAAATATTATACATTACAACAAGGAGAGATTTCCCTTTTATTCACAGACACTAAAGTTCTCCATTATACATGAAGAAGAACATGTCTTCTTTAGTTTTTCTCTTTGAAAGCAAAATGGTTTTATTCATATGCAGTCCAGAAACTTCTGAAAAAAGATGTCAGAGTCAGTATCCATTATTCAGTATAATTCACTTTACAGATTGAGAAATAGCATATAACAATTATGTACCTAAGACTATGTCTTGGTTTTACCATTGTGAAGCTTGGTGTATTCCCACTGAAATTTTGGTTTGCTTCACAGCATACCTGAGATGACTACATTTCTGCAGTTACTGCATATCGTTCAAAAGTGTTTTGATATCTTGCTGAAATGACAAATGTTACATAAAATAGAAATGGATAATAATTTACTCAAAATTATATGGTGTTTAGATAAATATACTCAGATTTCCTAACAAAATAAATTTTGTTAGGAAAATATATACTTTGAGTTATATTTGCTTTGTTATACGCAACAAATCCAACAACAAAAATTTCTTTTTGTGCTATCACATAATCATAGAATCCTTACAGTTGGAAGGAACTTCCGAGAGCCATCTAGTCTATCTCCCCTGCAAAGAACAGGGACATGCAATGCTAGATTAGGTTGCCCAGGGTATGATCCAAACTCACCTTGAAAGTCTCCAGGGATGGGGCATCCACCACCTAGGCAACCTGTTCCAGTGCCTCACCACCCTCACTGTTAAAGACTTTTTCCTTATATCCAACCTAAATCTACCCTCCTTGAGTTTGAAGCCATTTCCCCTTTTTCTATCAACACAGACTCTTTAGTAGAGTCTGTCCCCTTCTTTCCTGTAGCTCCCCTTTAGATATTAAAAGGCCACTATCAAATCACTTGGGAACCATCTTTTCTCCAGGCTGAAGAGTCCCAGCTCTCACGTAATTTTTGTGGCCCTCCTCTGAACGCACTCCAACAGGTCCATGTCTCTCCTGTACTAAGGACTCCATATCTGAACACAGTACTCCAGGTGAGGCCTCACCAGTGGAGAGTAAAGAAGCAGGATCACTTCCCTTGACCTGCTGGCCTACTTTTGTTGCAGCCCAGGATACGATTGTCTTTCTGAGCTGAGAGGGAACATTGCTTGCTCATTTTCAGATTACCATCCACCATTACACCCAGGACTTTTTCAGCAAGGCTGCTCTTAATCCTTCCATTCCCCAGCGTGTATTGATAATGGAGTTTGCCTCGAGCCAGGTGCAAGAATTTGCATATGAATTTGTTGAACTTCATGGGGTTCATCTGGGCCAGATGCTTAAACCTGCCTAGGTCACTCTGAATGGAATCCTGTCCCTCTGATGTGTCAACCGCACCCCACATCTTGGTGTCATCAGCAACCTTGCTGTGGGTGCACTTGACCCCACTGTTGATGTCACTGATGAAGATGTTAAAAGTGTATCGGCCCCAGCACCAAACCCTGGGGGACATCGCTTGTCACCCATCTCCATCCAAACATTGAGCCACTGACCACCACTCTCTGGACTCAATCCTGCAGCCAGTTCTTCATCCATCATACTGTCCACCCATCAAATCCATATCTTTCCAATTTAGAGGGAAGGATATTGTGGGGTACCATGTCAAAGGCCTTGCTGAAGTCAAGATAGATGACATCAGTGGCACTTCTTTTGTCCACTGATGCAGTTGGCACCATCATAAAAGGCTACTAGATTGGTCACACAAGACTTGGCCTTGGTGAAGCCATGCTGGTTCTTCTGTATTACCTCTCTGTCTTCCATGTTCCTTAGCATAGATTCCAGGAGGATCTGCTGCATGATCTTTCCCAGCACAGAGGTGAGTCTGACAGGTCGGTAGTTCTTGAGATCATCCTTTTTACTATTCTTAAAAATGGATGTGATGTTGCTTTTTTTCTGGTTACCAGGGACTTCACCTGACTGCCATGACTTTTCAAATATCATTGAGAGTGCCTTGGCAAGTACATCAGCTAATTCCCTCAGAACTCTGGGATGCATCTCACTGGGACCCATAGGTTTGCGAATACTTAGGTTCCTGAGGTGGTCACAAACCTGATCTTTGCTTGCAGTGGGAGAGACATTGCTTCCCCAATACCCTCCTACCAAGCCAAATATTTGAGGGCTGTGGCAAGTAGTTAATCATTTTGAAATATTATTTTGAAACATAGATCTTATGTATATACTGTTGATATGATTTTGTCATCCTTTCATCACTTATCTGCTGTGGTATAAATGAATAAAAGAATGTCTATATAATGAAAAAAAAATGCAAGAAAATGTTTTCCCAAACTGTTAAGTATGTAGATGTAAAAGCATAATGTTAATGGTTATTACCTTTATATTCTATTTGCTATATATCTAGTGTCTATAGACTGGCCAATTATAGATTAAAGACAAAAAAGCAGTCTAAAACCTTACAAAGCTGAGCTAGAGAAGTTTAGCAGCTCATCAGACAGCAGCAGAACTACTCTAATCTGCTTTTATTTCTCTTTTCTTGCATCAGTTTTAGGTGAAATGCAGACATTCACATTTGGATCTTGAAACTTTTGCATAGTTCTGTAGGCAGTGTATTAGCTATTGCAAGTTCCCAGTATGCAAGAGTTAAGACATCTCAAAATTATACTGTCTAGTAAATGTATGGTAACTCAAGCTCTCATACTGTGAAAGTTAAGTGTGATGTAATGTAAGAATTCCTGATGTAAGGTACATGTAGATAGAGATGGATGATAGAGTTTGTCTTTATTTTTAAATGTATCCATAATATATACAGTTATGTTTTAAAAATCTGAGAATTCAAGCAAAAATAATTAACTTTCTTGTAGTTATACACAAACCCCAAAACTGTCAGATTTGTTGAGTGTTAAATTCTTCAACTTTTATGCCGAAAACAAAAGCTGATCCTTAATTAGTTTTTTAGTCCTAAAGAAATTTGATTCAAAATTTGATTCACAAAGTAATTGAATAAAGTCTGTCTCAGTTAGATTTTAACACATTTTAAAGCCCAGCTGACTTGTATTTTACAAAGAGGAATGCTAACTTTGTGAGTGCATACAAATGGAATCATGTGCTCTGAAAAAGAAAAAAAATAAATAAATATAAGGGAACATTAATCAAAACCTGCTGTTTCAACAGAAAGATAGTTAAACTAAGGAAGTATGAATTACATAGCTTTCAAGAAAACACACGTCAAACATGCTTGACTTTAAGGGACAGGAACTTTGTTTTTGAATGCTGTCTTTCAAAGAGAAAAGACAGTTTGCTGAGCATGTCTTGCTATACTACTTAGCGTAGCTTGCCAAAATAATTCTGGTTTTTGAAAGAGTGGAATGAATATATTGCATTTAGTTTATTATCTCATAGTTGATTTTAAGTTCTATTCCACAGAATTATCAGAATATCAAATCCATTTCTAAAATACATGAACTTTTTCCAGAAATAATTGTAAAACAGAAATTGTCTATTTTAAACTAAAAATCTTTAATCCAGTTCTCTAATGTGAGCTGAAGTATAATGAAGTGGGACTGAATATACTTGGAAAGGAAATACAGGACTATGTAAACAAAAACATTTAGGAGCCATCATTCCTTCACCTCCCTTTTTTTCTTCATTCATTTTTTTTTTTCTTTAAAATTCATTTTTTTTTTCTTATATATCAGAAGTGTATATCAGTATATCAGAATGAACATTGTTCTCTGCAGTCTCTGGTTCCCAACAGTGAAAACACTGCCTTAGCAGTTATGCACACTCACTTGGAATGGGTTGACACCTTTGAATAGGATAGTCTGTCTGAGTGGCATCAGTCAGGGCTGTGTTCTCCTTTAAAAAAAAATAAAATAAAATAGTCTATTAATACGACATGACTCTAATCTACTCAATCTACTCAAATCTATCAAATTAGGCTTATGGTTTTAGGGCTGCATTCAACTTCAAGAAATGTAGCTGTCTAACAATATGATGTCTACATCTATGCTATGTTTAAATGCTTTTTCCCCTTTGACAGATTCCCTGAAGTAAACGACAAGCAACAGTAGATCATTTTTCCTTAGGTTCTACACACACAGAATACTGAAGCACTGGCCTATGGAACACTCAGCAAAGCAAGAAGACTTACAGAAAGTTTCTGAACTTCCAAATTACTCTTCTTCCATCAACATGGCAAAGACTGTAGTTATGTGAAGCATTAGTATCCTCAGAATAAGGTCAAAATACATAGAGAAGCATAAAAGAAATGAAACTAGTTTACACTTAACCCAGCTGAAAAGGAAAATTACAGGGGATTAGAAGAAATACAAATTCCGTTTCCTATCAAAGGCGCCACTGTCAGCATCACTCCCAGTGTGGTGTAAAGTTTCTTCCTGCTTCTGCTTCCATTCAGGACTATGTTTTTTCCTTAAAATAATTATTTATTTATTCTATGTATATATTTTTTACTCTCTGAAACTGCTCTGGAATACTATTGCCCATGTTGACTGAGAGTATTCCACAAAAATCCAAATTTATATAAATATTACCAAGCCACTGACAGCATGTCATACATCTAGTCCTTTATTCATCACTGTCACAATTCAGTGTTTTTTATCTAGGAAAATGTAAGAAGTTCTTAGAGATCATTTCCTTCACAGTAATTCAGTAAGTGACTGCACTCTATGGGAAAGCTGGCATAGAAAAGAGTTGGCAGAAACTAATTCTGAAAAAGGATAAAGTGGCAAAATATTCTGCATGATCAATAGTTGACTATAAAACTCCCTGTCTTTGAAGATGAAATGGAATCTAAATCTCAACAGTTTAAGAAATGAAGTAATATGTGATTCTGCTTCACTACTACTACTACTACTTTAAATGATTAAGTTAAGCATAAAATTCCATGAAAATCAGATTATAAATTCAATCATTAATTAAATAATTTATTTACTGTAAAATATGCATTTTTAAAAAACCACAATTTCCAATAACTTCACAAAATTCCAATAATCTCTTAAAAGCAGACAGCTGACAAAAGACAGAAAGATAACCAAGATGTGATGAGTAATTGAGAAAGAGCGAGTGAGACAGTAAGAGACTGGTGTCTGAAAAATGGGTAAGATGTCAACATCTATCTGTCTTATTAGACACTTACATCCAGCAGTTAAATGTCACTGACAGTACTGTCAGCTAGTGACTCAAGACTATCACTGGGGCAATGCTCTTGTTTCACATAAATAAATAATTAAAACAACAAGCTCACAGAATATCACAGGGGAGGAAGGGAAACTGTCTCACTATATTTTCCTTGGTACATCTGGCCCACCTAGCATTTTTTTTTTTTTTTNCAGACAAACAAGATCTGCAAAGGTAGTCACTTTCCACCTGACACCAGCAGACTGATGGCCAGCTGGTGTCCAAATAAAGTCTATCTTGGAAGAGCAATGTTCTCTGTTTTCATTCCTCATCCAAAATTTTATTTCTGAGCATAGCATCACATGGTACAGAATATGCCTTTGGGCAGTTTAAGTTGCATGGCCCAGCTATGTTAACTCCCAACCTCCTGTCTAGCCCCAGCCTATTTCCTTGGAATGAAAAACAGACAGCCTTGACACAGCAAGTACTGCTCAACAAATGCTATAAAACATTGGCGTTATCAATACTATTTTGATCATGAATCTAAAATGTAGCACAACATTGCCTGCTGTGAAGAAAATTATCTCCATCCCAACCAGATCCTATATAGTCAGGAAAAAAAATAAAATCAAAACATAAAGCTATGTTGTTTTTTATCTGTTTTACAAACAATGTAATAAATTGATTGCATAGAAAACAATGGTTTTCCTGGTATGTGAAGTAGCCTTTGTAGCCTTAGTCAAATGTTTGCATTTTGATGACTGATGAATTCTTTGTGATCTCCAGTTAAGAGAAAAATATACAGAGATAGTTCTTTTATGCAAATGAATGTCTTTAGCATTATGGGCCTTATCTCAAATGCAGTGAAGCTATTAACTTGATGTCATGAAGAAATATATTTTATTGCAGCCAATGTGTAACGTGGCCAAATGTTGCATTAACTGCCATCTGCAGCAACATGTTTTCAGCCAGGTGCAAATGATCAGCTGGCAAAGCTGGCAGCCCATCTTCTAGTTTTTTGTTTAAAAATATGGTTTTATGTCACTCTTGGAACCTTCTTCTCTTTAAAGGAAACTGTTAATGTTTCTTCTTTCCAAAACTTTTATGTATGACATTTCTTTCATTCTGTACTTTTAATATACTGAATGTCCATTTCCTTGAGAGGTTCAAAATGTCACTAAAACTACTGTAGAGTTCACAAACACATCCAGTTAGAATTAATAAGTTTTCTTGAAAAGTTCTTGCAAATGTCAGGGAGTAGCTTAAACTCAGCAGTGTAAGGGGTGAATATTTATATATTTTCATCCAGTTTGACACCAATACTAAAAGCATTATAAATATTTTAAACACTGAAAGGGGCAAAAGCACACGATTTTATTTATAGGTAAACTCCAAANTTTTTTTTTTTTTTTAAAGCATTGCTAAGCGGCTGAATCTCTACAGTCTCGAAGAGGCTTTCAAAACCATGGGAGATTGTTTATGGTGCAGAACTTACGTATGGCTGCCTGAAGCCTGAGTGACAGTCACCTACACCCTAGGAAAGAGTTGTCAAAGGTGCTGGAAGAGATGTATTTGTACCATGACAGACCAAAATTTAGTGTAGACTAGCTAGTGTTTAGCTAGTACGGAGGAAAGAAGTAACTTGTGTTAGCATTCACATCACTTAATCTGAATACAGATGAAGTTTGAGTTTCCCTACATGAATTCTTTGATTTTTATATCAGATTTTGAAGCTTCTTAGTCTTCTTTTATGTAAGAAAATATTTGTTGGCAGAAAGATGTGGATCTTATTCTTCCTCATATCAATTAAACACTCAGATCACTGGACTATATCTTCAGACTCCTGCAATTGTCCCCAGATCACTTCTTATAGATGTTATAAATCATTACATACGAGATGAAGAGAGACACAAATCAGAATTCAGTTCATATGAGATGGTGGAGAAATGGGTTGAGTTTGTGTGATATTTAGAGTTGAAATATTTCCTCCCAGATGCAAACCTGCCATAGAACTCCATTAAATACATAGGTCTTGCTCATGGTGACCACAAAGTAAATGAATTTAACATCTTCGGTGCTAGGAGAAAAAGTGCCACCAAAACCTCAAACCTGTATATGGGAAGAGCAGATTCTAGGCTGCTCAGGGAACTAGTTAATAAGGTCCCCTGGGAAATTGCTTTTTGAAGGCATTCACTCCAGGCAATACTACACTTACTGTTAGAGATGACAAAGCCTAATACCATCACAAAAGTATTACAGAAAATTTGCACTTTGACTTAGTTCAGAAATATCATGATGCATTTAACAGTCTTTGAAAAATCTCACTCCCTAGATGGATTACCATTAGCTTGACACCATCAAAAACAACTTCTGCTCAATTATTACATTATTCTTTTCTTTCAGAAAGAGATATATTGAAGGCTTTATTTTTTTGCTCCTTTCTTGATCCTCACAGTTTTGTTATCAGCCGGTCATAGCCCATCATTCATTGTAAGGGGAAAAAACCCTGACTTCACTTCAGTTACAGTAGGGTTGGCCCTAATGATGACAAAATATACTTCTGAAGCTACTTCATTTTGTGCATGACTACTTACTACTTGTTGTCTAAGATTTATGGCATTCTTCTCTAGCAGTCAGATAAAATAGGATACAGTTAATACCAATAGAATAAACTTTATTCCTATTGATTACCTCAAATAAGGTAAACTTTCCTACTTCAAAACAAATAAGCAAGCAAACAAATGAAGCACATAGCTAGTTCCATAAGAAAAAAAATATATTTTTAATTATGTATTGAATGATTAGATATTTTAATGGAATCATTTCTCAGAAAAATTAAAACATAACATCAAAATGTGAAATTTTGGGAGGAAAAAATGAAAGCAAATCTTAATAGTAATAATCACATCTACCAACAAATAAATTGTGCAACAAAAAAAAAGAAGAAAAGAAACAAAAATACTGAGTACTATCAATAGCATGCTTCTTCCCTGAAAAGTGCAGCATATACACATTATATTTAACATATTACAGGCATGAAAAAGAACAGTCACTGATAGCAGAAAAAATACAGAATAATAAAGAAAATACAGTATTCAATATATTCAGTACTGAATCCTTTATTTTGAGTCTGCAGTGTTTTCTAAATTTGTACTCTTCTATATTAACAAGGCTTTCAACTACTCAAATCCAATTTCAATTGTTATTTGCAGCCCTAATTACCAAACTCTCTGTACAGAACTATTGATGGAATTCTACTTTCATTATCCCTCTGTTATTGCTGATAGTAAATTAAACACTCAACGTAGAATAATTTTCCTCTATTAAAACAAAACTGTGACGCTGATTAAATTTAAACTGTCAGATCTTATTTCATTTATCACTACTACTCTCACAACAGAATATAACTAGTCATTTTCTTTTCAGATACTTTCATATAAACTTCTGTCTTCGCGGAATGGTGACAATAGGTGAACTGATATTTTAAAGATATTTAACTGATTTTATAAACATATATACAGTTATTCACCTGAAAAAACATCAAAATGAAGTTCAAAGTAAAGGTAAAGAACACAGAAAATAACAAGAGATATGTGCTAATTGATTATTTTGTGTTTATTTTCTTTTTTCCTGTAAGCCATTTTCAATTATTTGTGTTAATTGAAAAAGCTTTATTGACAGATTGTCAATTTGTTGTTTTAGCTACTTGTAATTAACAAAAAGAGTTCTAAATTTGGAGAAAAATTGTATTTCCAGAGCAGCAGTAGGTGTTTCTTAATTTTTTTTTAAGATCTAAGAGATATACAGAATATGAAGTACAGGTAGTTTTAAACAGTTTTTGAAGGCAGAAACACTGTCTAGTTTTGCTAATGCTCTGTAAATTTCATTTAATTATGTGTTTATTAAAAAAGAATGATTTCCTAATTCAAAGAGCAAATCAAACTTAAGATGGTGCTTCCACAAAATATCTTTTTAGCTTATATGAATAGGTACTGAATAAGCATACATTACTTCATAAGATGCCTTTATGAGTGTATATATTGACATATTCACCATAAACGATGTATAAGGGCTGCTCAGAAAGCGAAGACTCCTATTTTGTTATCTAGGTCCACAATGCCAGAAGCGGATGTTGGTGGTATGGCAGTAGAGGCTGAATCTTCCCACCAATATTCTATTACTCTTCTACTGGTGCTTACTTTTATGCATGAAGACTCTTGCTCATCACTGGTGAAAATGCATAGCTAATAGTGGTAACTGTTGAAAAATAGTGTTTTGTAGCAGAGAATTTTTTTGATCAACTAGTGTTATTGTGCTCTTTGTTGCTGTTTCCATGGAAATAAATAGAAGTCATTACTTTCGGAATAACCTACTTAGCAGAAACTCTTATTTAACATTCAAGAACAATGAATCTATCTATCTATTTATTTGTTTATTTTTATTCTGTCTACAAAGCTCTGTTTTCAGCGTGAAATATTTGGAGGTATTGACGGTGCTTTGCAAGACTCAAGAAGAAAATATAACAGTTAGCCTATGAAAGTAAATAAGATTACAGGGTAGATTACAGGTAGAGAGGAAATGGGGCAGACTAATTCATTCTTATCATAGATGGCAATACCCACCTATGGGTTTATAGCACAGTTAGCTGTGCATTGCCATTTGCAAGAAGAGAAGAATTTGTGTCTGCAGATGGGATTTGTACACGCCTGTTGGGGTGCCAGATGTCTGAGATTACTGCACAGTGTTTACAGAAATAGCACAGTTTAGAAAAGGTCTTCAGCCTTACTTCTAAGGGATGTTTGAATTTACATTTTTAAATTCTTTTATATTATTAGCTTTTCTAGACCACTAGAAAACAGTGATAACTTTTTTTATAAATGAAGAAAGTGATCAGTCTCTAACAACAATAACAAAAGAAGCATATAAACATGAATTGCAGTCATTTTATGGACATCTTACAAATTAGATTTCAAATAAATTTATTTTGTTAAATAAGCTCCTTAATTTCTTCTTACATCTCTTAATTATCTTCATTAGGGAAGCATAAAACTTTTTTTCTAAATACATAGATGATATTTTACTGTGAAGTCAGTGACTCCTTTCACTCCATTTTGTGACACAGAACTATTTGTTGATATGATCACTATATATAATATTACAGAAAAAATAGAAGAAAAGTATTACAAGGAGCAGCTGAAGGAATCAGGATTGTTTATCCTGGAGAAGAGGAGACAGGAGAGACCTCGTTGCACCCTGCAGCTATCTGAAATATGGTAACAGTGAGTTGTTGGCCTCTTTTCTCAGGTGACAAGTGATAGAATGTGAGGAAATGGTCTCAAGTTGCACCAGGGGAGGTTTGTACAGGACAACAAGAAAATTTTTTTCACAGATAGGGTTGTTAAACCCTGGAATGATCTGGTTAGTTAAGTGGTGGAATTGCCATCCCTCAAAGTATTTAAGAGATGTGTGGACGTGACACTAAAGGCTGTGCTTTAATGATGGGACTGAGTACGTCTGGTTGTTGGTTGGATCTGAGGATTTTGAGGATCTTTTCTAACCTTGATGATCCTGTTATTCTATATTTCCTGTATAAGTTATCTCAAATAACTAAATGAAATACAAACTTCTAAGACTTTCAGACCTGCTAATCTTGCACTGTAAATTTGTCAGACCATTATCGATATAATATGTAATTATTTAAATATATTAATTGTGATGTATGATTATTTAAGTAGAGACCAAGACTTTCTTAACATCTTAGATATTATTTTTAAAAGTTAGATTTAGGCTCACAAATTATTTTTGAAAAATCCACTTGGAAGAAATAAAAGTTTATGTCTTCAAAGTGAGATTGTGAAATAAAGGAGTAAGATCTATAAGTTGAAAGGTTTTTTTTTTTAATCACAAAATTCTCTGAAAGTAAAATGCCTTGTATCTTATTAACAGTTCTTTAGGTTATCTGATATGTTAAACTATAAATATAGATGTATGAAATAGATTTTGCAACTGAAATGTGTTGTTTTTCTGTGTTTGTGTCCTATGGTAATGAAAACAGTATACTTCGATTTGGAGAGTAATTTATTTGTAAAAGACTGCTGAAGGTCATCTTGTCCAATCCGCTGCTCAAATTGGGAATGACATAGATCACATTGCCCATGGCCTTCAGGAATCTCTGGGCAGCCTGTGTTTGACCATTCTTGTTGTGATTTTTTTCCCTAGCATCTAATAAGTTTCTCCTGTGTTGGAAACGTAGATTTTGTCCTTCATCATTTTGCCGAGCATATTTTAGTCTGGCTCCACCTTCTATCTATCCTACAATATTAAGAAGAATTTTAGTATAACATTTTGAAGAATATGAATAAAGCTTTTCTGTTTAGTTGTGGAATTTGAATTACTAGTCTGTTAAAACATTAATTAAACTAACAATAAATTCTGTAGGTGAACTAAAGATTGACCTCTCTTTCACATTCGCATCATTTTCTATAGAAGTTAAAAGTTTTCAATCCTATGTCAGTGTTTAATAACAACCAATCTTGAAGACAAATGGAGGGCAAAGATGCACTCATGGCAGGTCGTAAATTGGTGAGAAGCAGGTTATAACTCAAAGACAGAGTGAAATGTCAGAGAGCTGCAGAGGAAAAGAGACTTCAAAAATGAAAATACAAAGCAAATATACATTAAAAGAAATTTTTAAAAAAGTCAGAGAAAAACAAACAAACAGACAAAATGAACACTTGAAGAAAAATAGCCAAGTAACCATATGTTTACGATTACAGAAACCATATGTTTATGGTTACAGTTACAGATTCAGGCACTGAAGGGGAATGTAAGAGAATAGTTTTATCCATTCTTTCATAGAATTATTGATTGTCTATGACTAAATTACTTACTATCACACTGAAAATACACATATTGGTATCTCATTTTAGTATTCATTCTTAGTATATTTCTCTCTATGATATGCTTGTTTTAGTTCATTCCCAAGTAAGGTGTTACTTTCAGAAGTTCTGAAACGTATTTAATTCCTCAAGTGATTTTTATCGTAAGTAACACTGCCAAAAGGACATATTTATTATATGTGTGCATTATAACTATATGTGTAATCTATTTACAAAATACATGGATAAACATATATATCTATATTGATCCACATAATCACATACACTTCAGGACTGATAGCAGTAAAATGTCAAATATTAATGGCTTTGTTCCATAGAATCACAGAATCATAGAATGGTTTGTGTTGGAAGGCACCTTTAAGACCATCTAGTTCCAACCCCACTGCTGTAGGCAGGGACACCTCCCTCTAGACCAGGTTGCTCAAAGTCCTGTCCAGCCTGGCTTTGAATGCTTCCAGGGAGGTGGCATTCACAACTTTGCTGGGCAGTCTTCCAGCGTCTTACTACCCTCACAGTAAAGAATTTGTTCCTAATATCTAGTGTAAATCTACCTTCTTCCATCTTAAAATCATTTCCCGTCGTCCTGTCGCTACATGCCCTTATAAAAAGTCCAACCTCAGCTTTCCTGTAGGCCCTCTTCAAGTATCGGAAGCCTACTATAAGGTCTCCTTTACATAGTAAAGATTGAATCACAGCACCCAATTAAACTTTTGAAAAAACTGTGTTAATTCTAGCATCTGTGTATATGTATTCTCCAGAATGTATTTTAAACTTGAGAAGTCAACTTTGAATCAATGTGTGATATGATTCATTTTATTATATATGAGACTAATGTATTTGGATATTTGATTTTACAAACCTTTACATCCCACTGTAGACACACTCCAATTCTAGAATTAAGAGCACTGTCTCAGTAATATTCCAGCAACTTTAACTCCAAGTTCATAGGCTGTTAATAATATTGATCAAAATATTCCTGAAGTGCTCTTTTGTACACTAATTTTATGTATACTTATATTATATTCATAACTGCTTAGAGATATTACATCTTTCATAAAAATAAATTCTATATAAACACATAATTGACTTCTGTAATATTTTGAATATTGCTAAATCTTTTTAGATCAGTCTTTTTGAAAAATCCTAGTAAAAATACTAGAAGGTGCACGATTCACCAAAGATGTGAAAACACTTACTTTCTCCTAAATATTTTTTACATTAAATAATAGGAAATTATAGTTGTTATTGTGGGTATAATTAAATATAAGAACAGGAAAAAAAGTCACATGACCTTCATCCTTACAGAGCTTTATTTGGTAAAGAAGTTATTTCCTTGAACATTTTAAGTGAACTTAAGTGAATTCCTTGAACGTTTTAAGTGTTTTCATCGGGAAGAGGAGGAGAATAATGAGAAATACTCCTGATTTTCTTCCCTTGTCCAGTGTTATAGTGCATGTGAATTTATATAGTATACAAAATAAATTCAGTAAGGACAGTAGGCTAAATCCTGCTCCTAGTGATGTCATGTGGATTTCCTGTGAGTTTGCAATCATAGGAAAAAAATATGTGAAGTAAAATAACCTTTTAAGGAGTCATGTGGAATTACCAAGAAGTGAATTTTCTTATAATGAAGCTGTGGGAAACTTCAGAACTGCATTGGAGAAAAGATGCATGCATGTGTCACAAATAAATCAGTATTTCAAAATGTTTTTGAAACTTCTTGCAACTTTTATTTTGTTCATTTGAATGGCCTGATATATAAAATTAAATTTGCAGTGTTCTTCATACACAGCCCTGAAGGAGATCAGGTAGATCAAGTAAAGTCTTGCCACCACTTATAAATAAATTATTTTACTACGTACAGTTTTTTGTTTTTTTTTTTCAAACTCATCTGATTTAACAGATAACAATAAAATGACCAGAAGAGGCTTACAGTAATGGAAAAAAAACTACCCGAGTGAACACTATTGTAGTAACTGTACATAAATAACAGTACATGCTTGAAATGGTGTTGAGATGATCACCATTACATGCAACTTGAAGAGTGTTCCAGACTTATCAGTATCTCTCATTTCTTACATGCATCTTCTGGTTATATTCTTCTTAAAAATCTTCCATAAGTATTATAGATATACACCATTTTTGGAAATGAAAGTATTCACCTTTACTATTATTTTTTATACATACCAATATATTGATATTTGGAACAAGCTTCATACATGGAAACTTGTCATTCGTAATGAGTTGAAAGGAAAAAACATTTCCATTATTTTTTGTGGTACAAATGCACATACTGACTGCATTTAAATGAACTTTCCTTTGTGATATACACTGCCTAGTGACAGAAAAAAATAGGAAATACATCACTTGATCTTATGTTCACTAAAATCTCAGAGATGTTTTCTGATTAAATATACAACTGAGTCATTCAGCCACATGAAAAGTTGACATCACAAAAAGAATTACTTAAACATTTCTGTGATACATGAAAGAGATGTTTTGTTGTATTTGCATATTCATTTTTTTGTCTTCTGTAACCACATATTTAGTAAGCTGACTGAAAACGTGTAGTGAAAAAGTTACGCTGAATATTCATTCAAGTAAATGACTGAGGGATAAAACAGAAAATGACAGTGTTTATGTTTTTTTGTCAAGTTTAATTACTGCTTAATTTGAATTACTATAAACTTCAATATCTGTAATACTAGCTTTATAAAATGATGATTACTTGCTTGTAAGTCAAGAAATCAAAACTTCTGTCTACCTTTTCTTACTTTCTAATGTTCCTTTAATTATTTAATAAAAAAATTGTGTTAAAACAGAAAACACTTTTTCTGTTTTAACGCAAAAGTTTAGTTCTTCCCAGGTAAGCTTCCCATATCACAAAATTCACTGTGTTGAAAGGCTTCAAACGATATATTTTTTGCAAGAGCTTGATACTTTTAGAAATAAAAATGGACATTTAATCCCAATAGTAAGTACATCTGATTTTATTTTCATCGAAAACATTCACAGCCAAGTTATTACTTCAATGGGAGATTGATTGTCCTTAAGAGTGAGTGAAGGAATGAATGATTATTGATGATTCAGTGCCATTGTGAGTAATTGCTTGGCTTTTAAATGGCTATGATTCATTTGCAGAAAAAAACAGGTAATGGGGTAGGATGCTCAGTGGACAGATAGAAAGTCACGAAGTACATCAAAGTAAAGTGCAAATTTCTGCATTTTGGATGAAATAATCACATGCAACAGTATAGACTCTCTCTCTCTCTCTGTGTGTAGAAGAAATTTTACAGGAGAGAGCTTGTGGATCCTAGCAGTTGATAAGTTAGGACAACACAAACCAGTTCTGTGTTCTTGCGATAGTGAAGGAGAGCCCTTTTCAGTACAGGTGAGACTACCACGTTCAGTCCTCGTTATAGAAAGCTTTCTTCTTGTTGGTTCCCAATTCAAGTTTGAAATTTACACAATTTCTTCTCAACATTTCAGCAAGCAGTTATTCATTTACAGTGCAGCTATCTTCATCACACATTTACCTCAGAAGGCGTTCATAGATCTTAAACTGAAACAGCTAGTCGCTTGACCACCATTATTGTTAAAATGAATTAAAACCAGCTCAGAACAGGAAAATTTTACAGGTCCAAAGATCATTTATATTCAGAATACTACAAAGCCTGCAGCATTTCACTAGTTATGGTGAAATTTTACTTGGGCAACTATAGGCTAAGCACAGGAATCACTGTTTTTCCTCTTACACATATCTTCTGCCTTCTAGCAGACTGAAAAACTTCAAAATATCTGGCCTATTCTTCAGAGCCTGAAAGTCCTACTTTCTCTAAAGTTAGACAATTGACTGAGAAGTGGGAGGTGCCTTCTCTATGTTCATTTAACATAGAGGTTATTGGACTCTTGGCACCAGACTGGGCCATTAATGTTTATTACATGTTTCACGTGAGGAGGAATTAATACGTAATGCCAAATACATTTAACTTTTCACAGAATTTTGGTTTAGAAGACTGATATAACAGCATTTTTAAGTCACAAAATGAAATGCACTCAGCAGAGCGTAACTATTGCAACACACTCTTGAATCACAGTGCAAATATGGCTCTCATTTCTGACCTGTAAATATGGAACACTAATGTTTTCTACATACATGAGACACAGATTGTGATCTGCTCTCATCACTAATCAGACTTAATGATCTCAAAGGTCTTTTCCAACCCAGATTCTATAATATTCTCTTCGTCACAATGCTAAACATCCCAAGAAGGAATACATGCATGAAAACTAGTCCAAACCTGTTGGCTCTTCAAAATTTTCAGTTTATTTTTCAGTTTTTGTACTGTGAGGGTTGAAACATGTGCAACATCCTTCCTCCCTGCAACTCCCCCATCCTGATCTGGCTCATGTAAGAAGAGAATTACTCTATTTCTTTAACTCATAGATGTTTAGAAAACCACTTCACCTACAATTGGAACAGTCTTTTACCTAAAACAAAGGTCCTACCCTAGTCCATTGTTGTGCTTAGATACTCACTTTTTTTTTTTTTTTTTTTTTTTAATACAAGTAAAATAATCAGTCACTCCCTGCAGCCTTTCACAAGCATACAGAAGCCATTCATCTGCTCAGATCCTACTTCCCTTGTGAAATGCTACTTACTGGTCACAACAGGCTTCACCTGAGCTCTTCAATCGCATTCTCTGCCTGTAGGCCCAGTTAAGCTCAGGTCTTGGCTGCTAGGCTCAGTCTGGTCTCTCGTTTGACTTACTAGTTTTCTTTTTTGGTATCTAGACCTACTTTATAGTTAGTCTTATCTCCAGCTCTATTTCCAATTGTGCATCTTGGATAGCCCTGGGTATCCACATTCTGGGTAGCCTTGCAATCCTGTGAAAGATAACAACTGGGTTTCTTTTTTTGGCTCAAATCTTTCTTCATGAGGCCTTTTTAGGGATAAGACTCTAACTGACTACTGCAGATTATCTATGGGGTGATTGGTGGGTGTCACCATGCCGCAGTACTTCTGCTTATGATTGTAAAGACATGCAGAATTGGGACAAGCAGTCTTGTTCAGGGGTGCTGCTTGAAGGATCTGACTACTACAAAAGGCGATAGTGCTCGTGCATTGCAATGAAGGCACCACTCCCTGCTGTCACACTAACAGAGAGAAAAGAAGAAAAAAAGAAACTGAAAAGTGGGGATAAAAGGTCCCCACTAAACTAAGGACTTTAGAGGAGAAAAACTCCCAAAGAAAGGGAGCCTTTAACAGAGGAATTACCTGAGAGGAAAAAACCTCTTAGGAATAACCCGTTCCAGAGCCTGCTTGCTGCAAAGCTTCCTGGCTTTCTTCCATCCCCCGCAGTGATTAGATGAGTTCTTGAGATCAACAGACCTCCTATGAACCAAGCTGGACCCACGGTGATGACTCTCTCTCTTGCTTTCTACAAAGACTCCTTGCTTTTTATTTCCTCTCTCTTTCCTATCACCTGTCTTCCCTTCCCCATACTCCTAAGCAACTAGAATTTGTAATAAATTGTTCAGGCTAATATTTGACCTGTTGCATCTAAATCTTGTAATTGGGAATGCATATACTAAAAGAACCTCCTCTCCCTCCTATAAATTGGAGTAAGACAGATCGCCGTTGCTGCCTGCTTATCTTCATTTTAGGGGCAGTATATCCTGGCAGCAACCTGAGGGAGCAGGGAAAATACTTGAAGAAAGAAAAGCAATAAGCAATACTCAAGGAAATTAAAGCTTTTTGCTACCCAGAAAGACATCTAATTAGATGACAATAGAAGTAGTTACTATACTTTTACATTAGAGCAAATCAGTACTTAGCATTTTTTTGCTTGTTTCCTTAAAGTGTTAATGATTACATAATTTGATCCTTTTAAATTATAAACAATGTAGCATAAGGAAAAAAAGAGCAAATTAGAAAACCACATAAAATGAGACAGTTTGTTATGTTTACTGCTTTAAGGTGTGGTTTCTTCAGTGTTTTTTTCCTCCTGTATAGCACGTTGAGAAGAATACTATTCATCTGCTTTCTTAAGTCATATAAGCAATCTTCTTTGTCTACTTCCATGTATTTTCATATCTGTTTATAAAAAAAAACTCCATAAATATTTTCTACCCTTCTAGGCTTACATTCAACCAAGCTACAGTGCTATCTGACTATGCAAGTTAGTCTATTTCAGTTGTTTCCTTTTTAATTTTGGTATTGCTGCCTTTTTTTTTTTTTTTAATTATGCCATCAGAAGAGAAGCTTTGTAGTACATATTTTCTGAGCAGAGAGAATACATCATGTGTATTTTCCACAACATCCAATCTATGGAAGAGTATCAGAGTGAGAATTCCTCCTTGAAAACACATTGATGTAAATATTCTTTGACCTTCACACAAGAGAGGGAAAAGAGCTTTCCAAAAAATGCAGTTATGGAAACAAGTGCTAAATTGCTTAGCACTGAACAAGAAGAAAAGTGATTGTATCTCAGTCTATCTTATTGTTTTGTTCTGAATAAAGAGAGAAAAAACATCTCCCTTATATATATCAGCTAATTACAGGTCAGTACATATTCTGAAGCAAAGGTCCTGTGAAAATTAATACTGACAACCAGGCAATCAAATCTTCCCCTATTAGAATTAGCAGACAATATGCCTCATCATTAGCGTTTTGTGGTTGTACAAATCAACTATGAAATTTTGTTTTTCAGGCAATAGACAAGCGTACCTCAATAAAGTGCAGTAACTTGAGATTCAGTTCATTAGTTATGCAAGGTTTATTTTTAAAACAGTTTTTTTCATGTTAAAAACTTACGATCTCAATGGACACCGAAAGAAGGTAATGAACTTCTGAAAGATGCAAAAAAAGTTAAAGAGCTAAATAACTTATAGAGCACAGGAAAACAAGTCTTTCCCTGATGATAAATCAGTATACAAACTTCTAGAGGATCCTTTGATCTGATCAAAAAGGGTGGTTGTTCCTAATATTTCTGTACAGATTCTCAGGTGACAAGAAGGGTATTTAGGGAAACTGAATGATTTATTGCTCTAGGAGTGTAATAGACAAAACCATTTAAACAAAGCAAAAACCATGAAACTGAACTAAAAATATCTGTTTACCTGGGGCAGGCAGAACAATGCTCAGGACTTGCCTATCGTGAAATGTGTTGAGGGACTGTGAGAAACAAAATTAACAATACCTACTGAAGCTTTCCATCCTCTTCTCTTACTTGTGAAATTGAGATTTTCTATCAAAATATATTGTTGTTGCAGAAACAATGTTGAGACAGGTTCACATATATTAATGTAACCAGAGTGTGTAGATGGCATAACTCAAGTGTAACTGTAAAGGTTACCGTGGAGAAAAGAAAGGAAAACTGCCCTTGTCAACATGGAAGATTGATGATGAGAGAAAGGACACTCAGATAAGCAACCACTCTTGTGAAGGTCCTTCCACTTCAGTAGGTGGCAATGATGAAGATTAAGGTTTTGAAGGTGCATATGCCAAGACCGAAAATACCAGAATAACAACATGAGAATACAGCTACACAGGCTCTGGAAAACACTACTGCAGTGGAAACACCATGCAGCAGCTTAGGTGAAAAGTTACAGAATCGTAATATTACTGAGGCTAAGGCACCTCTGGCACTGTACAAACATATCCCTTGTCTTTTTCTTGAATTATTGAAATCCAGGTGTTTTTTTTTTTTTAATAAGTTGGCTGCCAGTGGCACGTGCATGTTGGTGAAGTGATTATAAAACACAGAAATTGAAACAATAGATTTAAAATCTTAATAAAAATACAAGGCTCCCTTGCACGTCTTCTATAAAATATTTCCAATAACATATGTAGTAAGCATGATGTTGCTCAGAAATCTAAAAGATAATCTTGCATTTGCTTTGTAAGTTTAAATTTGTCTTCCACTGAAGACAAATTCAAATAAACAAAAGATCTAATAAAACAAAGATGAAATATTAAACATATATCAGTAAAGCTGCATTGTAGAATAAAACTATAAACAGTTATACCACCAGATTAAATATCACCTAGTAGAGTCTGGAATAACAACTTCAAATACGGGAACTTATTGAACCCTATTAAACTAAACACTTATCGTATCCTCCAGATATTTTCTTATTATATATTCTTCAATTTTCACTGTGACCTGCATTAAGAAAAAAATAAAAAAGTTTGCAAAACCTTTGAAACTGTATGATTGCTTCCTGAATCCCTTACGTTAATTTTCTTGATTTATTCCACTGTCAAAAGATGACAACTTACCTGACAAATACTTGCATGTGAACTACAGAGAAGACCATAGGAATAACATATTAATAATATCATTATTAACCAGGAAAAAAATATGGCCCTAGTCATACAACTTGTTCATTTTCAAAGTTAATATGAAATATGCTTTCATGATGGCTAAGTGAGAAGATAGCTCCTCCCCACCTCCAGAATAAATTATATATATATATATTTGTATATATATAACT
>JACDJE010000549.1:308303-350862 GCA_016647715.1 Pavo muticus | reverse complement strand
AACTGGTTTCTCTGTACCATTTCCATAAATTCATTTCTTCCAGTTCCAATGATTTCAAAATAATCTGTTGCAGAATATGGAACAGAAATCTTTGATGGAATTCCTAAATATTTGAGTAACACAGAGGCTTCTGCTAAACAGAAATATGTCCCAGAAATCAGGTTCATTGTCCTTAAATCTGAGATCTTGCAGTTCATACAATTGCTTGTCACATATCTTATTACTGAGCAAAATATAGCCACACTGTGACTCAACAGAAAGTGCAAAAATTAATAAATCAGTGTTTAAAATAGAAATTATCTTCTCAGTTCAAAAGATTCTGAAGCAGATTTTAATCACTATTCTGATTAAAAAGTATCTCTAGTAAAGTGGCATATTGCAAATGTAACCATCATGCTCACAAGTTGTATTGAGAGTTTGCCTTGTGATTTTAGGAACTATTTAGAGCTATATCTTTTACACTATATTATTGAGGTCTACATCAGAGTGATAACTGTGATTTGCTGGTAGTGACGGAGTTGCTCTCTGTGAGCCACAGGGGGTTAATGACCTTCTTAACTAGGTGAGGAGTATGAAGCATAGTTCAAATAGATTTTCTATCCCTTATGTCTTGGATGAATAACAAATTTAGCAAGGACATAATAAATCTCCTAAATAACAGCTAGAGCAATAAAAGCCAATAATTGAAATTGTGATGAAGCAACATTATAATTAATGTAAATGAAGCTGCTCAGACATGGCTTGTTGCCTGTATTGAGGACAAAGATCTCATTCTCTCTCAGCCACAAAATAAAAATTAAATATATATTCAAAAAAATATGTATACATTATAGGAATAAAGGAGTTATGGTGGATCTTTTCCTAATATTTAAAATGAATAAGTAAATTAAAATTACATTAGAATGCAGTCAGAATGGATTCACACACAAGATCATATACTTATTCAAATGAGGGCCTATGTAAGTTCTTTCAGTTCTTCCTGCGTCAATTCTACCACTTTGTATCAGGCAAGAAGTTATGTCTCATCTCCTAGTTATTTGCTTAATAAAACGGCAGATTGAAAGATGATATTTCTGTTTTGCAACACACTTTGAACTTTCAAATTTGTTTTTAATTCTTCTTAAGCCATTTTCTTGGAACAGTTTCATACCAAACTGCCTGTGTATCATTTGGAACTTCCTCTTTAAGTCATTTTCTCACTTCTCCAACCAATGCTCTGTTGTACTCAATGACAGAGTTTGACAAAATGGCACAGTTTTACAAATGCCTGTTTTCTGAACCTATTCAAGTAAGGTTAATCCTTTTAAGCAATCCAATATCAGGAGTATAGAATCATAGAATCACCAAGGTCAGAGAAGACCTCTAAGATCATCCAGTCCCACCATCCACCTGCCACCAATATTTCCCCACTAAACCATGTCCAATAGTACAACATGTAAATGCTTCTTGAACACCTCCAGGCATAATTTGGTATTTTTTTGGTTTCAAGTTTTTGGCAAATTAGAACATTCTTTTATCATCACATGTCATTCTTGTTGCACATAATTTAGTAGGTTTCTCCTTGCTAAGACTATCTTTAAAAATAAATAAATAAATAAATCCATAGTTGGATACAAAGCAAAAANATTTGCATTTAAAACTAAAGCATAGAATGAGAACTTCTAAACAAAGACAGAACAAGAAGGTAACTACAGAAAAGCACATTTAGTCTTCGTGAGTCCAAGTCAAAACAGCACTGAACATTCAAGTCAGTATTATTTCAAAAGTGAGAAATGATGAGTTAAGGCAAACAATGTAGAGAGCTCTGAGCATTTATAGGGAAGCAGCTTAACTCAGTTACCATTCAAATTCTCTCAAAGCCCCTTGACTAAAGTAGGTTGATAGCACATGAAATTGTCGTATAGACATTTGCATCTGTGAAGCAGTTACTTCTAGAAGGCTATCAGCAGTCATCAGTAATGTCATGATACATGATCAGTGAATTTTCTGATGATATTTTTGTAGATTGGAATTTTCTGTGAAGATTTGAAGTTCAGTGAAATGTGATAGAAAGTTCATTCTTCCTCCTTGCTTTCCTCATGTAATTTAACTTAAAGCCAGCTGACTTGTCTCTTCCACACTTTTGCGATCTCTCTCAAGTACTGTTATGAGAATAAATAAAAATTTAATTGTCATATAGATATTAGTTTTAGCATCTTTCCACTGTTTGCCAATGAAAAACTTTGAAAGTAGGACAAAGAATTAGGCCCCAGCATAAGTAAATGAGTTTGTCCTGATGACAAATGCAATGCGCTTGCAGCTTGGGATCCAGATGGGTCTGCATCCAAATGACTTTTTTGTCCAGTTCTACATTACTATAAGTTTATATGACCCAAAGGGATAGGAAGGACTTCAAGAAAAATTTTCTTTAAACAAGTAGGGGTGGGAACATCACTGAGAATAATAACACAAAACTCTTATAAGTTTCTTTTATTATTCAGTGTGTTCATTTTTTCAGTAAAATAATGAAAAAACCATCTTCAATCCCATTTGCCTTCAACTACTGTCTAATCTATCTCCTCATACAGTATCTGTAGAAGTTTCCTTTTAACCTTTGATGAATTATTCTTACCCAGTTTAGCCCAATCAAGGCATTCTATGAACTAGTTTCTGTATCAGACAGTTAAAACTACCGTAAATACTGACATTCACTGGTATTTGCTACAGCAATGTTCTTCGCTTGGGAAACAGTTTGTTTTAGCAACAGACATTTGCATTATGTAAATATCATTTTCTAATTTTGTGCTCTTTCCATGTCAGCTACTTCCTTCAGCTTGCTCACTTATTCTGTTTTTTTTTTTCCTCCTTTCTTTTGCATCTTAAAGAAATGGAAATAGTCATTTTTAAGGTTCTCTTCTCTAATTTTCCTTTATCCAATTAATTCTTGCTTTCTATCAGAACAGTAACGTCCATGAATGCCAGTTCCACTCATGCTCCTTGTAATTCCCAGAACTCATTATTCTTCCATTGTAACTGCATTTGAAAATACTTCTCATTATTGATCCTACAGAAAGAAAAGGAAAACCTTAAAGAGATTGATAACGACTATGTTGTGATAGTTGCCTATCTAATGAAAGGTATTATCAGATTACATAGATTGTTTAAGATTGTTATGCTATAATAGAATGGAAAGTACCATGATAATAGTGGGGTAGCAAAGTCTTCAACTACAGCAAATGAGAACAAGCCCAAATGCAGCAGCCACAGACATGAAGAAAAAACTTCTTACCATTGGCAGACCTCGGATACACAGCAATTCACAGCAAGAGATACCTTTACCTCCACTGCCAACCCTTAAATGAGATCTGGGAAGTGGTGGCTCCTGGTTCCAGCCCTTCTGGTTACTCAGGTACATTGAATGCACCTGAGCTCCCCTGGACTAGCCCTGTCTTCCCACCAGGTGCACAATCACTGTTTCAGGTCATGACTTAACATTTCTGCTACAGAGATGTATCAGTTTATCTGTAGTACTTATAAATTCCTTGAGGAAAAAATTATTTTTAAATTCTATTTATAGGTTATCTACTGTAATAGGATATGACTAAACTGTGGGTTTCTTCAGATTTTTTTGTGAACAATTGGGCAGTAACAATCACAAGGAAGCTGAGAGGTTTTTTTCTTTTTGTTTGTTCATTCTGTTTTAGTATAAAAATGACACAACACTCAAAGAATACAATTTTTAATTCACCCATTGCAACTGCTCTCATAAAGTGCATAATTCTAGACAATCAAAATCTATTTATGGGGGAAAGAAAGATATTGCCAAAACAGAATGAATTAAATTATCTTTTCTTTATTTTGTCTAATACTACGTATTCAGACAAATAATAAATGGTCTTAAATAATAACCCTTACATTTCCCATCCTTCATGTCACAGTTATGGAAGGGATAACAGAGGACACATAGAGTTTCAGGATGCATCTTGATTTTTGACTTGCTTGATTCACAGTTATTCAGATATTGTTTTCCATATATAAATGTTAAAGAATCCAGAATTCTTTAAGTAACTGACATGTAAGAGTTCAGAATATTATGTTGCACTATTAATGGAGAAATCAAGAAAATTCCACAACAGTTTTAAAATATATTTCTTACCAGTAAACACAATTGCTCAAGTTAGTATGAATTATGTTTTCTGAAATATCAGAACTGAAATCATAAGGTTATTGCTATTATGCAGTCAAATGCGTATTACTTCACTACCTTGAAACTCATATTTGAAAACACTAATTCTAGGTCACTAAATTGAAACTTGCATATGTATTTTATACCCTAAGTCTTTTAAATTATGGAAATATAATTTTGATTTGACTTTCTGATAAGGTTAAAACAGAGCTGATGCAAAAAGAACAAATTTTTTTTTCCTGCTGCACCCTATTAAGTCTGATTGTGCTGGATTGCTGGGCTGAGGTCAATGGGATGAAGTTCAACAACAGGCCAAGTCCTGCACTTTGGCCACAACAGCCACAGGCAATGCTAGAGGCCTGGGACAGAGTGGCTGGAAGACCATGTGGAAGAAATGGACCTAGGGGTGTTGGCTTATGCTCAGCTGAACATGAGCAAGCAGTGTGCCCAGGTGGCCAAGAAGGCCAATGGTATCCTGCCTTATATCAGAAATAGTGTTGCCAGCAGGAGCAGGGAAGTGATCATCCCTCTGTACCCAATGCTGGTGAAGCCACACCTCAAGTATTGTGTTCAGTTCAGGGCCTCTTACAACAAGAAAGACATCAAGGCTCCGGAGTGTGCCCAGAGAAAGGCAATGAAACTGGTGAGGGTTCTGGAGCACAAGTCTTCTGAAGAGCAGCTGAGGGAACTGGCATTGTTTAGTCTGGAGAAGAGGAGGCTCAGGAGAGACTTTATCACTCTCTACAAGCATCTGAAGAGAGGTTATGGTGAGGAGGGTGTTGGCCTCTTCTCCCAAGTAACTAGTGATTGGACTAGAGGGAATGGCTTCAAGTTGCGCCAGGGGAGATTTGAGTTGGATGTCAGGAAAAATTTCTTCTCTGAAAGAGTAGTCAGGTGCTGCAACGGGCTGCCCAGTGAGGTGGTTGAGTCACCAACACTGAAGGTGTTCAAGAAATACCTAGATGTTGTACTAAGGTACATGGTTTAGTGGGGAAATATTGGTGATAGGCAGACAGTTGGACTGGATGATCTTGGAGGTCTTAGGTTAGACATAAGGAAGAAGTATTTGCAGTGAGGTTGTTGAGGCACTGAAAGAAGTTGCTCAGAGATGTGGTGCATGCTCTGTACCTGGAGACATTCAACTCAGGCTGGATGGGGCTCTGAGCAACCTGATCTATTTGTGGATGTCTGTTCATTGCAGGGGAGTTGGATTAGATGACCTTTAAAAGTCCCTTCCAACTCTGAGGATTCAATGATTCTAAAAAGAAGGTCCCCAATAATATTTCAATTTTTACGTAACACACACATAAATGTGTTGAGTATTGTTGAAAGACATCTTTTTTCTTTCTTCTAGCTTTTTCACTCTGTTATCATGGATTCTTCCGGGAGAGCTGCTGCAGTGTCTTTCATCCTTTTTCCCTTGTGAAAAGGAATTAAATATAATACTACTGTTGGTTGACTGCTGTCTCCAAGCCACAAGTATACAGTCTGGGCCTTCCTCTCTTTCAGATTCCTTCCTTGTGATTCGTTGTTGCCCCCAGGTGCCATCGCTGACACTGCCTTGCCTGTGGCTATACATTCCTCATACATGGAGTTTGACACACAAACAATTGTCTGTCACAGGCTTTCTCATCACTAACATTATCTAGAATTTGTTTTGTTGGAGAGTCAGAATGTGCTTTCAGCTTTCTTTTAAATTTCTGTGGAGTGTTCAGTGGTGTTTTAGCATTTTCTTTTATATAGTTAGGATGAAATTAACAACAAAAAAATCAAAACATCTCTAATGTATATAAAGTACATAATGACATAAAATTGGAAATGTTTTTTCTATCATTTAGGTTTTTGGAGAGTAGAATTTCAATTTATGTGAAAAACTGATGTGAGACAGAACCAAGTTATATCATTTGGATCAATACTATTTAGCAAAACTTGATTAGGTACGAGTTTGAAAAAATACAGTGTTGAGATAATAAGATAGTACTTTGAAATGTTAAAAACAAATGTTAAAAGTAAAATATGAGACCGCTGACTTGTGAACTCAGTTCTCTCTAACAAATTATCAGTATAGGAAGAAAAGGAATAAAAGGAAAATTTTCCAAGCAGAGAATCAAGTATGTGGTAGCTGAATTTGTTCTAGTAAATATCTAGCCCCTTTTTAGTGATAGGATAGCTTATTTTATAGTCATGTCAGTCCAAGATTTGTAAGGTTGGTAATTTACCATCATGAATATTCCAGTGTTACAGCTGCATGACGAAAGGAAACTTAATAGTTAAAATGATCAGACATCAAGAAAGTTCTAGTAAAGATATATCACTCGAGTTTGGCACAGCTGAAATGTTGATCACAAGCAGCTTATTATGTATTTTTTGAGCTTTATGTCTGTCTGGGAATTGGATATGAGAACAAATACGTATAAAAAGAAATCTGTCTTTGTTATATGTTCTAAGTCATGTTTCTTATTAGTCTGGGAAAGAAATATAAAGACAATATTTTCTCTCTCTCTTTCTTTTTTTTTAACTTACAAATCGTCCTTTTGTCTTCCTTAAACTCAACAGTGTTTATATAATTTAGAAGGTATAGCTAACATAGTACCTTAGTTGGATTCTTCCCCATATAACCTTAATTGCTATCACATTTGGAATAACTGGTCTGGAAACATAATATTATTTGTTATTCTGAAACTGTTAGAGGTACTAAGTATGAATGTACTTGATTATTTGGCACGTTGATTCCAATCAGACTTTAGTCAACAAGAAATATTGTGATAGCTGATGTAAGAAATTATTCTTTTATGCCATTGCCTGAAAGCTTGTTGAGGGACAAGTCCAAGCAAGTCCTGGCCAAGGGTTGGGAAATCCTTTGTCTGGAGAACACAGATGGACAAGTCCTGGGCAAGGGTTGCAAAATCCTTTGTCTGAGGGAGCACAGATGGACAAGGCCAGGGGCAATGAGAGAGAGAGATAAGCCACAGCTTAATGGCCAGGAAGCAGTCTTTTGTGTGGACTTATCTCGAGGGAGATGGCCATCTCAGGGAGTACTCACAAGACACTTACCCAAGCACCCAGGGATGTCATATAGGCAGGAGAAGAAGAAGGATAAAAAGGGGACAAACAACCATGAAATTAGGTTTCTGACAACAGATTCCTCATGAAGAAGAACAAGAAGGTTTTCTGACTTGAGAAGCCTCACAACCTGCCTCTCTCCCTCCTGGACTTGCTCTGTGCTCTACCTGCTTGCTTCCTAAGGCCGGCCATGCTGCTGCTGCTCTCCTCCGAAGAAGAAAGGTGTCTGCCATCAGATTCCTCACTACGAAATGCCTGCATGCTGATGGACTCTCCTGGGCCTGCTACCGGAGACCTGCTGCTTCCTCCTGGACTTACCCTGAGGCTTCTTCCTGGACCTACTCGGTACTTGCACCTTCTTGCTGCCTAAGACCAGCCATGCTGCTGCTGCTCTCCCCTTGCGCTTTTTGCCTTCGACCATCGAAACGGTGTGCAACAGGACATCTGCTGGATCCTGGTGGTGACTATCCCCACTTTACGCAATTCTTGTTTCTTTCCTGTCTTTTCTATCGCCTGCCTTCCCTTCCCCATCACCCTAATTCATAATAAGAGTCCATCCTGCCCTTCCCCATCTCCCTGATTAAGATTTGTAATAAACTGGTCGGACCAACATTTGAATCGTTGTTTCTTAATCTCATGCTGGGTATACATATATCGAAGAACCTCTTCTCCCTCCTATAAGTTGGAGCAAGACAACTGGCAAAACTAAGCACTACTGCATGCGACAAATGCGAGTGAAATGTTTGTCCCTTCCCTGCAGGCATTCAAGGCCAAGTCTAGTGGTTGGCTACCCTGCTCAAAGCAGGGGGTTTGAAACTAGATGATCATTGTGGTCCTTTTCAACCCAGGCCATTCTATGATTCTGTGATATGTTGAATGTTGTTAAATAGAATGTTGAACAGATGATCAAAGGCTTTTAAACAGTGGCAAGTCTGCTTGCCTCTCTCTGTTCTTGCTTCCACTTCCTCCTCCATAGGTTCCTTAGGCAAAACTGCAAAGAGAATGTAATTAAGTATCAAATGAATGGAGGGATCCTTTCTTGTCCCAGTCATTTGCAGACCTTCATCAAGCTCTCATCATTTATTTTCTCATATGCTACTGTTCTTTCTTCTTTTCCACTTATATTTTAGTTGACCTCACTCTTCCTTCTCTTCATTCTTATTTGTAACATCAAGATATAAACCATGCAGTCCATATTATGTGTATGGGTTTGTTGAGGTAGTTCATACTTACACATTTAAAAGATAAAAAATGAATTTAAATAAATCCACAAATCTGCAGATTGTAAACAAGCCTCTCCTACAGTAGAGATAACTAATAGTCAAGAATGTTTGCAAAAACTTAGGGAAAATAGGCATGTCGTAGATTTATTTGAAACGGTGACAGCTGGGGGTTTGATCACTTGTACATAGAAATCCATAGTATCTTACTTGTATTAGAATTATTTTATCATTCTTTACTAACTGAAGTGATTTAAATCTTAGATCCCAACTGAAGACACAGACTCCATCAGCTTTATCTTCCAGTGGGTGGACTGTCTTTGCCACTGGAAAAAGAACTGT
Organism: Pavo muticus; assembly: GCA_016647715.1. NCBI lineage: Eukaryota > Metazoa > Chordata > Aves > Galliformes > Phasianidae > Pavo > Pavo muticus. The sequence goes on along the minus strand of JACDJE010000549.1, from coordinate 342,072 downwards.
TTGCAGATCAGATAAGTAATAAAAACTTAAAAAAAAAAACCACCTAGAACATCAACAACAAAAACCAAAAAATATAAAACATCAGTAAATCATAAACTTAGTATAATTTGTCTTGTTTCTTGTACTAAATAATTTCTATATGAAGTATGAATTCCTGAAAAAAAACCAGACGTATTAGAATTATATAATAAATAAATCATAGACCATATATTTTGTCTGTAAATGAGCAATAGTGGGCAAGATGAGGCAAAAATAGATATTCTTTGCATTTAACAGCAGAAAATATTTCAACAAAAATCTCCTTTGTATTCCTTCATGTATATTTTTCTGTCTTTCTTAGGACAGAGATCATCTATGCCTTTTAAAGTGTTGCCCTCAAGAAGCCTATTTTTTCTCTTTCTTTCATGTCCTGAAACTCTTTTAGGTATGCCAGCTAGAAATCAAGTCCATGAACTGACTGCCAGCCTCTGCGCTCATTTTCCTCAAACAGAAGAGCCATCTAGTCTTATACATTTTTCTGACATCCTGGTATATTAAAATAACATCTTACCAAAATCCTGATTCTTGAGCATCCTTCGTTTTGCCTTTGTCTTGGGCGAAAGTATGTTGTTTGCTCTCCATGACAATAAATTGATAGAAGATAGTCTAAACAATTCCTATTTAAAATGCTATTGATTAAAATTGTTGTTTCTTATTATTTTCAAATGTTTGATTATTGTTTTCCTTTTACCAGTTTTTACTATAACAGCAAAACTATGGGACCACAAGTATGGCTGTAAGTGAAAACAGCACAACCTAAGATATTTCAGATTTGTGATTGACCCACTAAATATTTTGTTGTATTCATGGAGAAAATCATGTCACAGGGCTCTGTGCTGCCTTTTTTTTTTTTAAAAAAAAAAGGAATTGAAATAAAATCTTTTTGATATGCTTCACAGATGGCTTTCCTACACATGTACATCCAAAAAACACCGTGCAAACTATATATTGAAAAAAAATTATAGATGCTAACATTTGAATAAACATGCAAAATTCAGGAATTCAGTTTTAGAAATACAACCAACTGAACACTGGTTACGAATCATCTTGTGGGGTCTAGCTTAATTACTTATGCTCACCTACTCATGTAAAATTTTGCTAAGAGAGAAAATAGACTTTACAGTACTGTAGACAGACACCAAGAATGACTTCACAGAGTTCTGCTCTAATACAGAAGTATCTGACTCCATTAAATTATATTATTTCTTCTATTTTGAATTCACTTTTTCTCACTCAGAAATGGGATTTGCATTGCAATTGCCTTTGATAATCTAGAAAATAGTTTTTTCCTTTGGCTTGTTGTAGTTTGGGATGTAAGTTTAATATTCTCTTTGGTGACAGCTAGTGGTTTAAGTAGAAATTTTTGTGAAGCTTAACTGGTTTCTCTGTACCATTTCCATAAATTCATTTCTTCCAGTTCCAATGATTTCAAAATAATCTGTTGCAGAATATGGAACAGAAATCTTTGATGGAATTCCTAAATATTTGAGTAACACAGAGGCTTCTGCTAAACAGAAATATGTCCCAGAAATCAGGTTCATTGTCCTTAAATCTGAGATCTTGCAGTTCATACAATTGCTTGTCACATATCTTATTACTGAGCAAAATATAGCCACACTGTGACTCAACAGAAAGTGCAAAAATTAATAAATCAGTGTTTAAAATAGAAATTATCTTCTCAGTTCAAAAGATTCTGAAGCAGATTTTAATCACTATTCTGATTAAAAAGTATCTCTAGTAAAGTGGCATATTGCAAATGTAACCATCATGCTCACAAGTTGTATTGAGAGTTTGCCTTGTGATTTTAGGAACTATTTAGAGCTATATCTTTTACACTATATTATTGAGGTCTACATCAGAGTGATAACTGTGATTTGCTGGTAGTGACGGAGTTGCTCTCTGTGAGCCACAGGGGGTTAATGACCTTCTTAACTAGGTGAGGAGTATGAAGCATAGTTCAAATAGATTTTCTATCCCTTATGTCTTGGATGAATAACAAATTTAGCAAGGACATAATAAATCTCCTAAATAACAGCTAGAGCAATAAAAGCCAATAATTGAAATTGTGATGAAGCAACATTATAATTAATGTAAATGAAGCTGCTCAGACATGGCTTGTTGCCTGTATTGAGGACAAAGATCTCATTCTCTCTCAGCCACAAAATAAAAATTAAATATATATTCAAAAAAATATGTATACATTATAGGAATAAAGGAGTTATGGTGGATCTTTTCCTAATATTTAAAATGAATAAGTAAATTAAAATTACATTAGAATGCAGTCAGAATGGATTCACACACAAGATCATATACTTATTCAAATGAGGGCCTATGTAAGTTCTTTCAGTTCTTCCTGCGTCAATTCTACCACTTTGTATCAGGCAAGAAGTTATGTCTCATCTCCTAGTTATTTGCTTAATAAAACGGCAGATTGAAAGATGATATTTCTGTTTTGCAACACACTTTGAACTTTCAAATTTGTTTTTAATTCTTCTTAAGCCATTTTCTTGGAACAGTTTCATACCAAACTGCCTGTGTATCATTTGGAACTTCCTCTTTAAGTCATTTTCTCACTTCTCCAACCAATGCTCTGTTGTACTCAATGACAGAGTTTGACAAAATGGCACAGTTTTACAAATGCCTGTTTTCTGAACCTATTCAAGTAAGGTTAATCCTTTTAAGCAATCCAATATCAGGAGTATAGAATCATAGAATCACCAAGGTCAGAGAAGACCTCTAAGATCATCCAGTCCCACCATCCACCTGCCACCAATATTTCCCCACTAAACCATGTCCAATAGTACAACATGTAAATGCTTCTTGAACACCTCCAGGCATAATTTGGTATTTTTTTGGTTTCAAGTTTTTGGCAAATTAGAACATTCTTTTATCATCACATGTCATTCTTGTTGCACATAATTTAGTAGGTTTCTCCTTGCTAAGACTATCTTTAAAAATAAATAAATAAATAAATCCATAGTTGGATACAAAGCAAAAAAAAAAAAAAAGTATTTAAGTATTAAAAATACATAGTGAGTAGTATAAACCAAAAGTCTTTCTTTGACAGCATCATTGGCTGAATGAGTGTAATTTGCTACACTTTAGAATAAAGTAAGAAAACCTCTGAATCTTAATTTACATAATTTATCCTAAGAAGTTCCAGTCTTCAGATACAGGATAAATTCATACTGTTTCTGTTTTTCTCCAATTGCAGGGTTTTCTATGAGAAACATATTCATACTCAGAAAGAATAAGCAATTTTTTTCTTTGTCTGCAGTAAAATCTTTGCCAGAGGTAATCATTTGTGCCATACTTTACATCCAAGTCTCTCAGAAGTTACAGAAATACAATTTGATGGCTTTATTCCTTTTCTGTTTTTGTCTTTACCTTCTTTATTTCTGAAGTATATGTAAGTGTGAAGCTCTAAAAGTAACACTTCCTATTTTATGATGTCAGTTCATGATGTCAGAGGCGGATGTTCATGGTATGGCAGTAGAGGCTGAACCTTCCCACCAACATTCCAATACATTCTGTTGCCATTTGACAGCTTGCAACAGAGGAACTGTCTGAGAAAATGACTTCTGACACAGAAGTGCATTTGAAACAAAGGTGTGGGATTGAATTCCACCATGCAGAAAAAATTGCACCCATTGACATTCATTGATGCTTGCTGAATATTTATGGAGACCAAACATAGGATATGAACACTGTGAGGTGGTGGGTGGTGCATTTGAGCAGTAGTGGCAGTGACAATTGGTCACCTGCACTGATGCAAATATTTATGAGAGCAGCATACAGGCTTTTGCTCATCACTGGAGAAAATGCATAACTAGTGGTGATGAATGTTGAAAAACAATGTTTTATAGCTGAGAATTTGTTATACCAAACAGAGTTACTGTGCTCATTGTATTCATTGTAGTTTCCATGGAAATAAATAGGAGGCATTACTTTGAGTACAATCTATGTATAAGTACATACTATTTGTGAAAGACTGCTGTAGCAGTCACTCCACCTTCATATGCACTTCCATGACAGACTGCCCCTCTGCTGACATCTGTTATACAGCAACAAAATTTAACAGAGCTTCATTTAACATGGTAGGACAGGAGACACTGCTTTTGGAGCAGCCCTCATAAATTAGGAGGAGCTACTGACTCCATTGAAGGTAGAAAGGCATTGCAGAGAGATCTTGACAAGTTAGAGAACCGGGCAATCGCCATGCACATGAAGTTCAACAAGAGCAACTTTCAGCACCTGGGATGGGACAACTATTCCTGCTTCTATCATCTGACAATGAATATCCAGACTCCCAACCTGTATGATTCACAGTGTATCATGTGAAGCAAGATGACAAGCGGTGTATGAACAGAAAAGACTTTTCCTTTCAAAAATATAACATTCCTTTATGGATACTGATGCTTCTACATGTCTAACATGGACAATAAGGAATGAATTGTCAGATACAAAGAGGTAGTAAGATAAGTTGGACTTGGCACAGTACAGTCTTTGGCTTATTACTACCCAAGGCTTCAAAACACTGGGTAAGCTCACTGACATTCAATAGCACTTACTTAAAAGTATTGTGATGATGACTATATCTGTTAGTACAAGCATTGCAAATGGACATATTTGTGTGATACACAAACATATGTGTATATGTATATATACATGTATATGTGATATGTGTATATATTCTTTCTATACCTTCTTTCTTACTCACATGCTTCTTACATGACACTTGTCTCACTTCAATTTATAGGAGGGAGATGAGGTTCTTTTAATGCATGTATACCTGACGTGAGATTAAGAAACAATGGTTCAAATGTTGGTCCGACCAGGTTTATTACAAATCCTAATTAGGGAGATGGGGAAGTGGAGGACGAACCCTATTACGAATTAAGGTGATGGGGAAGGGAAGGCAGGCGATAGAAAAGATAGGAAAGAAGCAAGAATTGCGTAAAGCGGGGATAGTCACCTGCCGGATCCAGCAGAGGTCCCGTTGTTCGATGGTCCGGGGCAGAGGCTCAGGGGAGGAGGGCAGCAGCAGCGTGGCCGGTCTTAGGCAGCAAGAAGGTGCAGGTACCGGGTACGTCCAGGAAGAAGCCGCGGTGCAAGTCTGGGAGAAAGCAGCAGGTCTCCGGTAGCAGGCCCAGGAGAGTCCGTCAGCATGCAGGCATTCCGTAGTGAGGAATCTGATGGCAGACACCTTTCTTCTTTGGGAGAGAGCAGCAGCAGCAGCATGGCTGGCCTTAGAAAGCAAGCAGGTGGAGCACAGAGCAAGTCCAGGAGGGAGAGAGGCAGGTCATGAGGCTTCTCAAGTCAGAAACCCTCCTTATTCTTCTTCATGAGGCTTCTGTTGTCAGAAAACCTCAAAACCATGGTTGTTTGTCCCTTTTTTATCCTTCTTCTTCTGCCTACGTGACATTCCTGGGCGCTTGGGTAAGAGTCATGTGCAGCACCTCCTGAGAGGGCCATCTCCTTCGAGATAAGCCCACACAAAAGACCGTCCCGGTCTTAATGGCCCACTCACGGCCATTAATCTGCAGCTTATCTCTCTCTCGTTGCCCCTGGCCTTGTCCATCTGTGCCCCTCAGACAAAGGACTTCTCAACCTCTGTCCAGGGCTTGCCTGGACTTGTCCATCAGTGCTCCTCAGCAAGCTTTGAGGCAATGGTATAAAATAATAATCTCTTACACACTAAATATTATCTTCATCTGCCACTGTCATATGTAAATTTCCTGGCTGAGACATTGCAGTGTTACAAATTACATGCAAGATTATTTCTGGTTAGAATACTGGGTAGTGCTCATCTCACCTCACATCTCTGTAGAGCTTTGACATGTTTGTTGTTAGATGTTTGCTATATATTTTTTATAATAATAACTCTTTCAGGCAAGAGTCATCTTTTTTATCATATATTTGTACAGTGAACCTCCTGTTACAAGCTTAGCTATTATTCTAACTAGGTCATTAATAAAACACATTTTAATGCTACAATCAAAACATTCTACTCCAAGGCTCACTGTTGTTGTCCTTCCCACAAATTATAAGGACTAAGCTAAATCATCTGCAATACATATATATGAGATCCATACTGAAGGTGTTTACATAATAATAATTTAAAAAACTTGAACTGATATATTCTTGGATGTAGAAGTTAAATACTTACAGACAATTTTTTGGGGTTTTTATATGCTCTCACTGGTTCAAATGAACTTGTCACCTGTATGTAATGTTTTCAAAACTGCTTAAGAAGAAAAGTTATGAAACAGTTGTTGCAATGTATGGATCACATTGTGCTCCTAGAATATTAAGTGTATCAGATCGACTTTGAAGATCGGCTGAATAAAACACACTTTGAAGAGCCAAAAAAACTCACTCACACCTCAGATGAAAACTCCAATCTTGTAACTTTGACATATTCTTTGATTCTCTTAGAAAAATTGCCCTGGCCATAGTCCGAGTTACAGGGCAAAGCAAGTCTGTATAACAATAGTTGGAGATTCTACCGGCATTTTTTTTTCTCTATAGTTACAGAATCAAGACAAATGGGGGAGAGGAAGAGGTTGCTTTCATTGTGATGATACAATGATTCAACAGTTCGCATCTTGTTTGTTCAGATGTAAATAGCTTCATGACATACAAAGCAGTAAAAGAACAAACACATTGTTACAATGTTGTAATGTTTAAAATGACATTTCTGTACTTGTGGAGCAGTTGCACAGAGGTGCTAGTCACAGATTTTAGATCTTATAACGCTTAAAAGTAAGTAAATATTACTCAGAAATATGGGAATGGCTTTCATGGATACTTCTATCTAGCTGAATGGCTAGCACTGCACTTTCAAATCTCCCAGTAGCCCCCACTTTCTGTGCTTGTCTTTGCATTGTGGATTGGCTCCAGTGTACATGAACTGGATCCCTTTTAGATTAAATTAAACTATTACATATGCTTCAGGAGCTGAACTGGTGCGTTCTTGATTTAAATATGCATTGCACCTATGGCATCCAACTAGAGATAATCCGAAGTCAGAAGTGCCTGCAGTATGCATAGTTTGCACTTCAGGTCATGAGCCTCAGATCCTTTAATCTATAGATACATTTCCATTGACCTTCTTGCTAATGTATGCATAACCACTGAATCCATCTGGCTTGGAAGTATCTTGTCTCCTAATAGCTCATATCAGTTGTCTAGAGAACATAAAAGATTAAGGCAAGTATTTAATGAATGCAGCCTTCATGAGCCAAAGAAAGTGTACTTAATAGGACTTACTGAATTTCTTTTTCATGAATATGACATTAAACACAAAACTGCTTAAGAAGGGCTGAGGTTTATAGTATTATTATGGTGCTCATTAAAATGAACTGGGTAGTCAGTAGTCTTTTTTGAACATTTTATTTAAGACATTTTTGAGGTTGCAGAGGTCAGCATTAAAACATTGGTGGCTGCCACATAATCATCAGTTACTTCTCAGTTAAAAACAAACAGAAGTATTTCAAAGAAATGGCAGTGACTGTTGACTCTTCAGATTGTGATCTGATTATTTAACATTTTTGTCATGTACCACAGTCCACAGTGCTTAGTGTAACAAAAGGGATTTGCTTACACATTGCTCCTATTATAAAGTCACTTTAAATTAGATGGACTAGTAGACAAATGCTCTTAAAATCTCCCAAAGCGACATATTGTTATCTCTTTTGCTCAGTAATGAGAGCTAAAACAGGACGGAAGATTTATGAAGATACTAAGCATAAAAACAGAGGGTAAAATTCTCTTATCACATAGTCCATAATATTTAGTTAGTTTAGTTGAACCAATAGGAAAGAGAAATTGGCATGTACCCACTAGAGAGAAAGATCAGAATGAGAAATCCACACATACCTATAACATAACACAGATGCTGAAGAAAATCAGGGATTTTAGCAAGTACAAGGCATTGTGATAAAAATAATAATACAATATAGTTATTGTTGTTATTTAATCTGCCATTACGTCTTCTTTTAAATCACGAAAAGGCAAGTATGGCTCAAGAACTTACAGCAGGCAAACACAGTTAATATTCCAGTTAATATTTTACTAATTGATATTAAACATGAAAAGGATCCCTAATCAAGTTTTCCTCACATAACCCCAGTGAATGTTCTAGACAACATTTTAGACAGCAAAATCCACATCTAAAATGTTTCCTTTCACTTCTTTTTTTCTCTCATTTGCTCCACCTCCCTCCCTATCTTCATTTGTATTTGCTAGTGAATGTTTTAGTGTTGTTTTTTTAAAAAAAATATATATATATAAAATGAGATCTCAAACATCATTTTTTAATTGAAAGACAATTAAAGAAAAGAATAAAAAAAAGTAAAATAGCTAAAGATGAAAAGAAAATGAACAATCTTGAAAGCTCAGCAGAGAATTAACAATGTGGACTGAGCAACTCCTTCTAGATTGAGAACAAAGTCATTGAGAATATCTGTTGGGAAAATAAGAACACAACAGATAGAAATGCCATTCCACAGCCAGCTTGTAAGAAACATTTTTGTTTATTTGTTTTAATCTTTATCCTCATTTTTAACACTTCATGTGATTGCCCTTTGCCTTCTTTCTTCCTCAACATCTAGAATTTAAAGTAGTCTAAACTCATTGCAATTTTTAAATTATTATCTGGGAAGGGTTGTCTGCTGAAGATAGTAAACAGTTTCAACTCATAATACCCAAGAAAAATTCAGTAGTTAAATGGTGAGTAAATGCTCAAGAATGAGTACTGGTATATTATAGATACCAAGGTGATACTGATCTTAATTTTGTTTGGTTGTGTTTTTTTTACCTGCACTGAAACAAATTTTTGTCTGGTACACATTGGGTGATTTCAAATGGACTTCTCAAAATCTCACTGTCTTAAAACAGCTGCGTACATGATTAATTTAGAAAGGAAGATACCCATGCAATCACATACAAAACAACTGGCAGTCTTCAAAGTAGGCCAATAACTTAACCGTTAACCATTGTTTACTAATTAGCTGAATTACTGTTAATTTATTAATGTGCCCATAATGATTTTGGATAATTGTTAGTTAAGTCATTGCATAGCAGAATATATTAATTTATACCTTCTTCATTATACTAGTAGATTTGCAAAAACCATGTATGCAATAGTGATTCACATACAAATTGATGTCTTAGGTAATGAATAAGACATATTACAAAAGCAATCTGAGAATATTTTATCAAATTTTATACAATGATTCAGAAACATGCATCATAAAAATTGACTGCTTTATAAGGATTCCTTCATACAATAATCATTATATTCCTCTCCTAGAATAAATATGAAATTAAAGCATAAGCTAGAGGAAAAGGAAAGGGAAAGGGGAAAGAGAAAAGGGGAAAAGGGGGAAAAGGGGAAAGAAAAGCAAGTCATATTTTTCAGAAAACGACCATTTCTTATTCACAATCAGAATAGTGACAAAGACAAAAACATTCCCAAAGGATGACCCAGTCAGCCAATGGCTGCCTTCTTTTGTTGCAATGCCAAGTTTAAGTAGTACTGGAGACTAAATATATCATATATCACAAATAATATATAAATCACAAACAGTCCTTTACCTAGCACCCCCCTCTGGAGAAAAAAAAAACAACAACAGGGGAGATCGATTGTGGACGGAGAGAGAGAAATAAAAACAAAAGAATAGAAAGCAGTAATACAGCCAGTAAACTTCCTTTGCAATTTTTTTCATTCTTAATAGTATATAGCTCATGAACTATTAAAAGTGGTCATGCCTTTGTTTATACATGAAGCAGGTTCCATACACCCGTATACTCTCCAGCATCTCCAGAGCTGCTAAGCTGTCCACTGATTCTAACACTTAACAAAAGAACATTGCATGTTTGCTATCTGTCCTATACTTTTAATTAATAAAATTTAATGTATTATGCATTGAGCCAATTCCAACAGAAGATTTATTCTGTTTAATTTATTTCTATTGTTGTTTGGGGTGCCCTTTTGCTTCTGTTGCCATTGCTTTTGTTTGTTTGTTTTCCCAGTGTTTTCTTAACTAACCATTAAACTTTAGTCAATATTTATGTAGAGGCCTCCCATGAAAAACGCATTTAATGAATAAATAATTTCCTAAAAATAATGTGGAGTTCATACAGGCTGACAAACACTAAAATATCACTTCAATGATGATATTTTTGGAACATTAAATTCTGAAAAAATTCTTATTCAATAGGCTCTATAGTAAGTGAATATAAATATGTTGATGTAATTTGTTTAAGCAGTGTTAAAATCCAAACTTCTCAAGGGAAAATAAAGAAATAAAGAATTACTCACTCAGCACTGTAGTCTTTTTTAGGAATATTTCCATTCATAGAAAAACATAACTTTATAGTTTAGACCTTACTTTCAGAAATTCTACGAGCTTATTTCATCTGGTCAGTGACCTCTAAATAAAAGTATATTTGTCCTCTCAAAAGTATTGACTCTTCCTCTAATATGCCTTTGATTTTATTTATTTATTTATTTATTTTTGGTCACTAAAGGTGATGAAAATTCCATTTATCTTGGTACTTACAAAAGTACAGAGACAGGTATTCAATTTTGCCATGTAAAATGCCATGTGAAATTTCTGAAAAAAATTATGACTAATAACTGAAAACTAATAAATATTATGTAATATTAGATGTCTGATAAGAAAAAAACCTGCTGCCTACTCAAAGAGCAAAATAAAATAAAATTCTGAAGAAAGATCTAAATTTGTCAAGAGGAACAGTTGTTAAGAGGGGACTTCAACCTCCCTAAGTTTGACAGATTTGTCCACTGCTATCATTTTTTTATTGGTGGTCAAATGTGCTGAGTGCTCTAGAAAAGCATTTGATATGACAGACATGATAGATGATGAGGAGTTATTTGGCAGAAAGTGATCTAAGAAATGTTGAGACTGATTGATTACTAAGATTTCAAAAGTTTTTTTGCAACTTTAGGGACTTGTTCATAAATTTTCAAGGTAAATTCCAGCAGGAAATAATAGTGATGAGGAGAATGTCTAATTAAGAGTGTCTTACCCTAGCTTTTCTAAATAAAGTTCATCTTAGTCTATAAACTTATTCTATATAAATTTTGTATTTCAATATTTAATTCTATTTATATCAAAGCTTGCTAAAAGGTTGCAGTTTATTCAGCTTCACTTGAAATTCACTATTTTAAAAATAAAGTGTAGCTTCTTGCTTGCTTGCTTTGCTCTCTTCTTCCTTCCTTTCATTCCCTATCTCTCCCCTCCTTCCTTACTTCAACACATAATAAGGTATTTAATTAGCTGATAGGCATGTGTAGAATACAAAGGAAGGGAGAAACAAATCTTACATTGCTTGTTTCTGTTCTATCTTGCATTATAGCTAGCTTATGTAACTTTGCTACCAATGGTTCTTTTGTGAAACATCATCATGAAGTTTCTTTGTATCAGGGTTCTACATCACTACACAGCACATTAAATTTTTCGTCATTAGTACTTCGTGCAGTTTATAATTCATCTGCTTCTGAGAAAACAGCATCAAAATGTGTGGCTTTTATCATTAATAAGTCAGGTTGTTCTTATGGTTTTTCTACTAAATGAACAAACTACAAGATAGGCTCACTGAGCAATCCAGAAGCCTATTAATACCCTTTCTGGTAGAAGGATATAGTATACTGGTATGGTATATTATCAACAGAGAATCATGCTAACAAAAAAACAGGCATTTTATAAACAATCTTGAAACTTGCCTCTGTAATGCATATCTCCAACTAATGTACACACTTGTAAGAAATGCTGTCATGGTTTTGTGATTTTGGTTTTTCAGTATTCCGCATCATAACATCATGTAGTGCATTGGGAGTTAAAGTGTTAACACTCTAATCCGGCTACCTGCCCCTACATGTCACGGAGGGACGGGCTGGGGGTGGTGCTGCTTCTTGGATTCCCAACGAAGAGGCGAGTGCTCTGTTAACTCTCTCTCTCCACTTTGTTTGATTTATCCTTCTCAATTAGATTGTATTATATTATATTATAGTTAGTAAAATAAGTTTACCTCCCTAGAGGTCTGTTTGTTTTCTTTCCTTTCCTTTTCCCTTCCCCTTCCTCTCTGGGGGGAGGGGGGTGCTGGGAAGGGGGCCCTTGGGCCCACTGTCCCTGTCACGGGCGTAGACTGGTCCAGGTAACCCCGTGACAAATGCATATTCATATCTTTTTTTCTTTTTTCTTTTTTTTTTTTTTTTGAGAAATAAAACAAAACAAAACAAAACAAAAACCAAGAAAAAGCTGCTTATATAATAAACTGGTGTTAATGACATCATAACTGATGCTTCTTTCCTATTTCTTGAGATAAATCAATAATTAAGAAGCAATTTATAGATCACTATCAGCATTACTCAAAAGCTAATCAGAAGTGAAATTGGAATAGTTAAAATAAAAATAAATACTCTGGTATTCTACCAGAGTAGTAAAAGAACTATTATTTTCCTCCTTGTGGAATAAACAGAATACATAATAAGCACTTGCAGCACTACATGGAATCGATTTGACTGGAGAACAAATACATTTATAACTCACTTGTGGCTTTGGCTTCAGCTGAATTAAGAGGTGTTCTCATTACTTGTGGAATATGCTTGCCATTTTGTAAATGTCTAGACACTCTAATGCATGTATATTAAGTTGGAACTTCATGGAAGAAATTGTAGTAATGCCGACTATAGGATTAGTAGTCATAAATAGTCATATAAAATAATCAATGAATACTGGTGAGTCCAAAATACACAAAAACAAGACCTCATCAACAGGAAAACAACATGAATATATTATCCCCTAGTACATCCATATTTGATTTTAACAAATTAACAAAGAGTAATACTTTTTCATATTTCCATAGTGACTTCTGATGAAGAAACTCACAATCTCATACCACTTAGCATGCACTAAGTACTCACTGTCAAAACATTTCAGGATGTTATTATTTTTAGTTTACACGACACCTTATTCTCAAAGGCTTGCTTAATCCATGCTCTGAGCTGGCCAAGGTTGTTAGGACCTAATAGTTTGATGCAAACCTGAATAATTCCCCAACTGAGATTTCAAGAGATTCTTGTCTGTGCTTGGCACTGTACTAATACTACTATTAAAGATTCAAATGGAAAATTTGGGAAAAATCAAGATAAGTGGGCTCCAAGTGAATGCACTAAAGCAAGTGAAATGGATTAAAAGTGACAAATAATACTAGCACATGTTGTTAACTCTTGCAGACATTCATGTTCATGTAAATATGGATGCTTATTTTCAAGATTCTACAGGATGTTTACTCTTACATTTTGTGGAAGGGATTTCTGAGAACCTTTATTTTTGTATGGATAAGAACTAATATAAGTACAATAAATTTCAAAATAGGCAAAGAAAAGTCTATAAAAATAAAATTAATTTTCATTTTCTTTAATAACTGAAACAATATGCTCTAATTAAAAACAATTTAGCAAATAATTTAGCATGAGTTTAAAATTGTCTTTATGGTTGATAGTATTAATTATGGAAAAGTGTCTACATTAGGAAAATTAAAAACAAAATATAAAGGCCATTTGTGTTCCATGTTGTTTTATTTCTACTAATTTGCACTCAGCAAAACAGCATATAAACAAATTCAGTGTTGTAGAGTGTTTTAGGGGTTATTGTTTCAATGTTTCTTTTTTTTTTTTCCAATTTTGAAAACTTGTTTTTACTGGACTGATTTTTTCTGTGTGATTTTTATGGAACTAAAATCCAAAACTTTGAAATTATTTTAATGGTTATGGCACATTCTTAACGGTAAAAGCCCTAGATAATAGCTCAAATATATTAAAATTTTAAAACCTTCCTCTTTATATATTACTTTTGCAAATTCGGGATAGGATTTCACCCTTGAAATATCTTTGCAATGTCATGTATTTTGTTACCCATGAAGGCAAAAACACTTTTTTTAGATCACTTTTCTTGTGCTTTCATAGAACAAACTGTGTGATTTGACAATTTCCATCAATCTGGCCTCACTGTCACAATTACATTTGTAGAACTTGCAAAGACTGTGACAAAATTAAGTCACTATCCAAAACAACAAACATGCAATGACTGAAGGAAAAATTTATACATTAATTCTGAAAAGATTAGATGAAACTGAAAAGAACTGTATGTAAGGCTAGTGTAAGCCATATATAAATTCTACAGTGAAATATAAAATAATGTTTTCTTCTTGCAATTGAAATATGTATAAATAGAATCCACCATGAAATAGATAAATAAAGAACAACTATAGATTTACGTCTTTTTCACTGAAGTTTAGTTTTAACAGATGCCAGGCACAAAACTTAGTCACTAGCCATTAGACTGCTGAAAAATTAGTTGAAATGGAAAGTTCATTATTGGAATACATACGGCGGGATGAAACTAATGATGTTTTGAAAGAAACAAAAAAAAAAAAACTGTCTACAATTCAAAGAAGCAACTTATCCTGTATTAATAAGAATAAAGAACTAAACTATGAAGTGATAACAAACTTATTTATTATCTCTGATGATAGAACTAACTAAATGAATGTTTTCTCGTGCACAGTTAAATTATCCAATTTTTAATATTTTTCATTAAATATTTTTTATAAAAATGGGAAAAGTTCTTTGATAGCTAATGCCTCTCCAAGTTTTTCAGATTTTTTTTTTTAATTTGTCCATAATATTTCTTTGAAAGGCTGTTCCTGCCTATAGTAGTAGTTCATGCAGTGTATGTATCCAGTATTTTGATCAATGGGATAGATGTACAACAAAAGTATTGTGAAAGAGTTTCTGGGATTTTCAGACATATGACAGCCTCCTAGCTCCAAGTAAGCCGTCCTTGCACCTGGTAAACTGAATTTGTTTATAAAATGAGTTCAATATTTACTTGAACAAAGTTTCTGGCAAGAAAATTATTGCACATCCAGGAAAGTAAAAACAAGACTGCCAAGCCAAAACAAGCCAAAAATAGGGTGTATTTTTACTTTTCTCTGGTCAGAATACTCTTTGTCAATAGATGAGGAAAAGTGACAGAGGTTAATTAATGACACAGTCATCAAATAAACTATTATCTAACTATCTTACATTTCATCTCCGTCGTAACTAAGTCTAATAACTGTTAATACACTTTCTCTGTCTCTGAGAAATACATTCATTTTCAAAAGGAAAATTGAGCTATACAGAGACATGCTTAGGAAGACAGTTCTATTTAAGCAAAACATTAAAAGTGTAAACCTTTAAAAGTCCTAGCTAGCTAGTCAGCTAGTCAGCTAGCATTAAACAGCAGAGATAACTAAGTTCTACAGAGAACTGTTTTCTTATTTCTTTCTATAATCTGGAAAGAGATCAGTAGCACCACCTATGTGCTCTTGATAACACTCTACTACTGATCCCTGAATTGTGCAGGTAGCACTAAAAGTAATGCCTCCTATTTATTTCCATGATAAATACAACAGGTACAAAGAGCACGGTAGCACCATTTGATAGAGCAAATTCTTAGCTACAACACTATTTTTCAACAGTCACCACCATTAGCTATGCATTTTCACCAGTGATGAACATGAGCCTACATGCTGCTCTCATAAAAATCTGCATCAGTAGAAGTGACCCACTGTCACTGCTGCCACTGCTGAAACACACTACCTACCCTTCATGCCCTTCTGCTGCAATCTGTCACAAAGTGACAAAATTCAATGAACTATTGAGGGGAAGATTCAACCTCTACTGCCATACCACCAATATCCTCCTCTGACATCATGGGCCAACAAAATAAAAGAGGAGGCATTACATTCAGAGCACTCCTCATACTTTTAACATAGAACATTACCTAACTATGGTAATGCTTCTCTCTCCCTAACACAAACTGATATATGAACTTGATGTGAGTAATTTTAATAACAGATTCTTAACATACACTTCGGAATTCAGGGCTTAGTTGTCGCAAGCAAGTATCTGTATTCTTAGTTAATGAGTTGTGTTTCACTACCCTATTTCTTTTCTCTTTTAGTTAAACTGCTATTAAATTATTTCAAGTTTTCAACAGAAAGGTGTTCTGAATTCAGATAATTCTGTGCTCTGTTGTGGAACTAACTCATCTGGGTGTTAGGGACCTTGGATTCTCTTGATTTGAAGTGTAACTGGCACTGAATACGTGCTACTAACGTAACAAGTATGATAAGAAGAGGTAGTGTAGTCAGTTGCAGAAGGCAATGCAGAAGCATGGACCTGGAAAACAGGTATTTTGGAAGCAGTCACTGTACTTTTGGCTTTCATTCTGAAAGCTACACAGATAGGAACAAGTTTTTGTGAGGTTCCACTAATAGGGAACGTGAGCTGAGTTTAGACCATCGTGAGACACATTAGTTTTACCCTACTGATGATGTGTTGTTGCGTTAGTTTCTAGAAAGAGAAGCAGAGATTTTTTTTGCTGTCCAAAAATTCAAAACCTGATCTTCAAACTGACATAAGGTTTAAAATACGCTGATAAATTTGCATTGTTTTGTTCAGCTTCCAAGTCACTAAGCCAGGCCAATTTAAAGGCAAAAACCAATTAAGATATGAATAAGATGCTGCTGGTTGGCAAATTGCAGAATGCTGGCAAGTATTCTGAAAAATAAAAATGAATAAAATGGCTAGTTCATCTCCCTAATGATGCTGAAACGAAACGTGTAGAGAAGAGAACATGATCCAGTCCTGGAACATAGGAGTTATGTACCAGTCGAGCAGTTCAGAAAGACTAAGACAAAAGGAGACAACGGTAGCATATGTTCTCTGTAAAAATACCTCATTGTATCTACTATGCAAATTCACAAGCAGACATGTGCACTGAGACTTTAAAAGAAGACTGAGGACTCCTTCTCCAGCACCAGCAGGACCAGTGCCAGAATTTGTCTCTAATACTATATTATGTAACTACAAATTTAAAGGGAAGCTTCATAAATTTTCTCTTGAAGGATACTTATCTTCAGGGAAATACATTGCACAGACAAAGGACTGCAAAGTAACATCTTTTTATGTTAGTAAATGAATTTGCTCATATTTATACTGCAGAGACTATGTGGGTGTTGGATCAATAGTTCATTTATGGTGCGTATCACTAACCTTCAACTGTTGTTGAAATAAACTGTAAGTGAACTGTTCTTGAAGTTCCTTGAAAAATGCCCTATAAATGCTCTTTTTTTTTTTTCTCCCAGATTTAATTTCATACTAAGTAGCTATTTTAACTGAGTGTAAATTGAAAGCTGAAGAACACAGTAAATGGTCTTCAGATTTTAGATAAGACAAATGGCAACCCTATAGTGTGCCAGGGCATATGACGAGAAAAACAAGCTTGACATAAATGTGTATACTTCAAAGTTAGCTACGTAGGACATGCAATTAATGAAGCACAAAATGTAAGGCATTAGCAGTACTAAATGATCTGTTTATCATTTACACTAAATTATCTTTTTTTCTTCCTATTAAAATAGAGGTATCACAGTGTAAGCGTAAGCCTCCTTTCTCAAAATGGTGTTGTATTTGTTGAATTAGCTGTAAATTGCAAGAAGAAACAATTGCAGTCTGATGTTTTCATTGAAAAATATTTGTGAATGACTTGTCTATTAATATTTGGAATGAATTTTGCGGTACATGAGAGAATACAGATTTTTCCACTTTAAGAGAAATACTTTACTGGCCTTTGAAAACTGTTTTGAAATGCTATGGAACAGCATTTTGTATATGGAACATCTCCATTTCCAGCATACTATCCAATCTTTTTCCTCAGAAATACCCTTTTGATAGGACTGTATCAGTCAACTCTCATCTCCAATTCAGCATCTATTTGGTAGACGAGAAGCAGGACATGAGCCAGCAATGTGGGCTGCATTAAAAAGGGGGTGGCCAGCAGGGAGAGGGAGGTGATTGTCCCCCTCTACTCAGCTCTGGTGAGGCCCCATCTGGAGTACTGCGTACAGGCCTGGGGCCCCCAGTACAGGAAGGATGTGGAGCTCTTGGAGCGGGTCCAGAGGAGGGCCACTAAGATGATCAGAGGGCTGGAGCACCTCTCCTATGGGGAAAGATTGAGGGAACTGGGCTTGTTTAGCCCGGAAAAGAGAAGGTTCTGGGGAGACCTTATTGTGGCCCTCGAATACTTGAAGGGAGCATATAAACAGGAAGGGGAACGGCTGTTTATGAGGGTGGATAGTGATAGGACAAGGGGGAATGGTTTTAAACTAAGACAGGGGAGGTTTAGGTTAGATATTAGGAGGAAGTTTTTCACACAAAGGGTGGTGACCCACTGGAAGAGGTTGCCCAAGGAGGTTGTGGATGCCTCATCCCTGGAGGCATTCAATACCAGGCTAGATGTCACTCTTGGCAGCCTGGTCTAGTGATTGGCGACCCTGCCTGTGGCAGGGGGGTTGAAACTAGATGATCATTGAGGTCCTTTTCAACCCAGGCCATTCTATGATTCTATGATCTAGATTTTTTTTCTAATTAAATGAATCGAACTTTAACAAGACAAACCTGTCCTTAGAAATCATACAATTATTATTCTAATTTTGGTTATAAATTATCCCTTTATTCCTTGCTATTCTATCACTGTAAATATACAATGATTTAAATGTCTTGAATATCAAAGTTTTCACTCATTTTCTGCTGATATCTTATATATACATAGTGAAAGTAAATTTAAATAGCACTTCACTTATCTGCATCATACCAAAACTGTGGAAAAGGATTTCTGTGTAAATATAATTGATTAGATTTACAGACTTTGAGATACGGAAAACTGACATATTAACATTATTATATCAGTATTTCTGGCTGTATTTTTGTTAGTATTTTTTTCATTGTTTTCTCTTGCTGTTTTTATTTTGAAGGTAAGCAAGTCAACTCTTTCTTCAAGGCTAAAAATGTATCTGAAGATAAATCCTCACTTAGCAGCAGGAGTTTTGTCTTGCCTGGGAAGTCCAGAAGGTATGCTGGTCATTATTTAGTCACATAAGAACTAAATCAGTGAAACACAGGCTATTTTTTAAAAATTATTATTATTATTTTTTTTTGCAAAATGTTCAAAAAATAGATTGAAACTTAGGTAGTAGATTGCATTAGTTACCTAAAAGATTTTCCTTAAAAAAAAAAGAAGAAAAAAAGTAAAAAAAAAAAGTTAATTTACGTTCTTTTATGTCTTCCTACCTTATTTCCTTCTTTTTTTTTTTTGTCCTCCAGAAGCTAGAAAATATGTTATCAGAAATTATATTAATGATCAAATACATAAAGATACATTCATAAGACATAAATATTTTGACTATTTTCTTTCTGAAAATCAGATTATTTTCAACCAAAGATGAAGCCACACCTAGGAAACTTCTCCATGTGCAACATTTCAGCAGTAGGTAACACTGAAATTTCCAAAGCCATACTGGGAGATTGGATGAATGAAACACAGTCAGGTAATTCTAGGAGTCGAATCACATCTGTGCTGTGGAGAGGAGAAATGGAAAGGAGAATAGATGGAGAGGAAGCTTTAAAAAGAATTGATTTAAATTTTTTCAGGAGTTATGCAAAATGACTGCTCAGACTGAATTTTCACTGGTAGCATGTCTCTAATCAGGTGAAAGAGAAACACCAGGTAGTCATTGATGAGAAAAACATTTTCTGAACTGTCTCTTATTAATCATCTGTCTTTTCTTGACTTTACCAGAACCAATATCAGACAGGAGCAGTATAACAATGAGCTGAGCAATTTTGTATGCATCACACATACAGGAAATATATATAACAGATATAAATTACTGGGACAGCTTTCCCACTTCTTCCTCAGCATACCCATCTACTCCTTCCCTTAGTTTTTAGACTGAGTATGCATAGTAAAGGCATTTTATGTGGATTTATAAATCCTTATTTGCACCCTTCTTTTTCAAGACATAGGGCTATCTAATGCAAACACTGACATGGGTTTAACCTGACAATGGCAAGTATTATTGGATTGTTAACAACTTTACTAATCAATCCAAGTGTTTTTCTATACTAAGAGTGTGTCCTACTTACTTAAAATAGTCCTTAGACTTTGGTGTTTTTAATCAGTATACCATTTTAAAAAAAATCTTTTGACTATTTCTAGTACTAGCTTTCTGAGTAAGAATTCATTGTCAACAGTATTTTAAGACCTATAGGTGAACTAGTTTTTACTTTGTCTTATGCTTTCTTTTTTGAATAAAGCAAACAAACAAAATGCCTATTCCATAGACTAAAAACTTCCATGTTATTTGAAGTCAGGACAGGTCCAGGAAAAAAAATCAGTTATGTTAGAGTACTTATCAACCAAGATTAATATTGAAGACTATTCAAATAATTGCTAGTATCACACAGATATGTTAGTAAGATAAAAAATGTTAATCATATTAATACACAAATTGTGAGACTTTCAGTGAAATGAGTGAGGTAAAAGAAGACTTGAGGTCCTTGTACAAGCTTCTATGCAAGTGATAAAGAAAACTCAGCTTTACAAAGACCATTAGAACAGGTTTGTGTGGTTGAGAAGAAATGACAAACAGAAGTGCTTTAACTGTAAAAATGGCAGGCTGATCTGATAGTTGCAATCAGAGTTACTTTGGAACAAGTAAGTAGCAAATTTATTAATAGCACTTGCTGACATTCTACATGAACAATTACTTACTGACAGCTACAGTATGTGTGCAAACTGGTAAATATTTTCTGGTGGATTTTCTTTGCAATGCTCTTATCTTGAAAAAAAGAAAAAAAAGAAAAAAAAAGAAAATTACTGTTGTTTGAGAAAGTGGGTCAGCCACTGGTTAAATTCTCTCATTTTTGCTGTAATGGAATATTGGCAGGAAGCTTCCCAGGCAAAAAGCATTTGAATACAGTAACTGCTATTCTATAAAGAACAAGGACTATACCAGCATTATAAATGCTCCTAGTTTTTTCAGGCTGACAACAATAACATTTCCTCAAACTCTTACCTCCAAAACCTTCCTCTGAAAAAAACCTTCTGAGCGAAAACAAGGTAACAAAATGCTTGTAGTCAAAAATTTTTCCTTGTAATACTCTGAAGGACTAGAGTTCCTTTTGCTGGTTGCTTCATCTTCTTTGTGCTCCTAAAAAGACAGTTCAACATACATTGAATTTGACACTTCACTTCAGGACAAATCTGCAAGTGTGTTTTTTGCAATCTCTCTTCTATTCATAAATGCCTTGAAAATAAGTAGATCTCCATCAGGAGTCAGGACTAGAGGTTGTGAGAGTGACAGCATGTTTTACACACACACACGCCAATGTGACAACAAAGTCCATTTTTAGAAAGCTGCATAGAAACCTCTCTGCATCAGTGTCAAATTAGAGATACTGTTCTGAAATACTGATTAGGACTGCATATTTAGCCTGTGTCAGCTGAAGGAACTGTATGACTTATCTATCCATCTACTGCTGCCTGCTGCTCGAATGAATGTCATCTTGTCAATGGGCTCATCATTGCATTTATCTGGAAGGTTTGCAGACTTTTTCAGCTCAGAGAGAGAGCTATTATGGTGCTTATGAATGACTTCAATACTAGCACATGCCTTTACTAGGATCATCAAAGTTCTTGGCAATTCATTTTGTAGAACAAAAGTGAGTCCTTGCTGTGTTTAAGTCATGAGTCCTGTACACATCTTTTTCAAAGAATAATTCCTTAATGATTTTTAATGGCCTTATGGATGGTACATTTCCCTTACAGTAGCTTTACTAACTTCTGTAATTTAATTGTTTCCAAAGGTAAAATTCTATGTGATCAAGTGTTTCCTGTATAAAAGACACATTTTAAGACAAGCTGAGGTTCAAGACAGAAACTTTTTGAAGCTGTTGATTTACTTTTTTTTAATTGTCTAGTGGTATATATTAGCTACTACTTTACAAAACCAAACTCTTTCTTAGAAAGTCTAACACTTACTACCAATACTGCCAAGATTACAAGTCTTTTGAGGTCCACATTTTTCAGGCAGTGGACTGCTTCCTTGTATTGTTTGAAACTAACAGGAATCAGACTTTTTGGTGGGAGTAGATGTACTAATATGAGTAACCATAAAGAATTTCTTGTTTAGATGATTGTACACACTCATCTGAAGGACCTTGCAGGAAATAAAACTCAAATTTTAATCATTTTTACATATTTCTATGTCAAAAGTCATTACATTATTTAGTCCTTCTGAAACTTCTGAGAGTTCAGAAATATCTTAAGGATGTATATAAAATTATAAGAATGTTTATTTATTCATATGTATGAAGAAGATTAATTAAGAAATGTTCTTGAAAGAGAGATACCTGGGAAATTGAATGGTGTAATGTCTTCAGGAGACACACAAAAGAGAAGAAAAGTTTTAACAAAATTCCTAGTTATTTTATTATTAATTTATATTATTGTTATTCTGGACTCTTCTGTTGGTTGCTTCATACAACCAAGTCCGGCAACATCAGAGGTCAAAAAGGTGTTATGACTGAGAGCTATTTTAATTAAAGGGCATCATAAAATTTCACAGTTAGAAATAGAACTGACAGAGCAGAATAAAGACAAGAAGAGGAATTTTTTCCTTCTAGCTTTCATCCACCACTGAAAATAACTGGATTAATAAATGACATGCTAGTAGTTGAAGATCTACTTGTGAACAAGTATTTTAGGTCTTCATAAATTATATTTACTTAATGATAAATACGAATAAAAAACATTCCCTGGCAGCACAAAGGTTTAATTGTACTCTGGGGTGCATCAGGCACAGCACAACTAACCAGTCAAGGGAAATCATGCCACAAAGTAGTCATGGGATATTTTGTTAATTTTAGGTTATTCATTTTCTTACCACCTCAAGAAAAGGAAATGTCCAGTTCTACTGTAATTAAATAAAAATCAGTTCTTATCCAATAATTCTGGTGGCTTGAGGTAAGTGTATATTTTTCATTATTGTGTTCAATAAATAAAGGCTATTCCAATAAAGAAATGTTACTTAGTGCACAAAGTACAAAAATATAGAGTTGTTCAGTAAACATAAATACTCTGAGTCATAAGCACATTACTTCATTGAAATACAGAAGGACTTCACTAAACTACACGAATGACTTTGAGACTTCCTGTAAATGACTGAAGTTTATTATGAGACTTCAAGTGAGTAAAACTTTCACAGTCTTTCAATTGCAGCTTGAGATAGCAAGAGTAACTGCGAAGTATCTTTTTTGTGTGTTTTGTTTTTTTCCGCTGCCTAAAAATCTTAATTGAGAAACACTTCTTTGTTGTTGTTGCTGTTTATTTTAATCTGAGCAAGACTTGATTAAATCTTTAAAAATCAGTACATTGTGCTGGTTATAACAGATGAGACAAAACTAGATTAATTATTCTCCCTTTAGTCAGAAAAAATGGAACAAAATTCATTCAATTCCAAAACAGAAAGGCACATCTTTTTCAAATACGTCTTCACTACATTGGAATTGTTTTTTTAATATGGATATAGATTTAAAGACTAAAATTTTGTAGAGATAAGATGTAGAATGGAAAGGGTTAAAAACAAGTAACAAAAGAAAGAAAAATGGCAAGAATGGCACAAAGTCACAAGAAAAAAAATGAATAAAATGCATGGAAGAAGACATACGGCCACTTAACTACTGGAAAACATCTGGGATTAGTGCCTGTTATCCCTGGAAGATGGAAAATTAGTTAATATATATAATCTCAAAAATGCAAAGTTGTTTACATTTACATTTTGATAAGTAGCTTTTCCACACCAGCATAATTTGTTTTCAGGATTCTGGCAACTATCTTACATAAAAGAAGGGATTTCTCAAAATTTCTTTGAAAAGTTCCAGCTTCTGATTCCAAGCAAGTTAGAAAAAAAAGAAAAAAAGAAAAAGAAAAAGAAATGCCTAAGTTATATTAAGTGTAAAACTAGCATATAGTAGTATTGCTGGACATTTTCATTGCCAATCACTCGCATAGAAAACCCAGTTTAGATGCTACTCTGGTTAGAAATGGGTAGCATATTCTCTGTTTGCTCAAAGAAAATTAACCATTAAGTACATTGGTTTCATGCATCTAAAAATGTAACAGTAAGTTCTTCAAGTATGTAATTATCTCCTTCTAATACAGAGATATTGAATACACTTTGTGTTTTTAATCTTTTTAATTGCTCCAGAGAATAATAGTTCCTTTGTGCATCAGGCATTGTTTTCTTAGGTATGCCCTAAATTCCAAGAAAAAGGCAAAACTCTCAAATAGCAAGCATCAGAACATCCTGGGGGAGAGGAGAAGAAGAGAGAAGATACAGCATTGCTGCTACTCTTTCCCAGCTTTGTCCAAGAGAACTCCCTGCAGTGCAGACAGGCTCGAGGGTCCCCAGGCAGCAATGCCTTACATAACAGGTTCCCTTAGCAGTATTACAAAGGATAAAGGTGAAGACTGACTACCTTTCTAGTTGGAAAATATTCCTTTTTCTTTTTTCTTTTTTTAAGTATGCTTTTTTATACAATTAATTATAATAAATAACCATGCTCAAAACAAAGACTTGAAATCCAAATTTCCAGACATCTGATGCCTAGGTTACAACTTCATTGTCAGTTTCTGTTCTTCTGACTATTTAGTACTTAAATAATTTGTGAGTAGGAGTAAACAATATGTACGCAAGACTTGTGATGGATTACTCAGTAGCCTGATAGTAGTACACCTTCCCACAGAGTTACAGGTGTAGATCCATGGCTTTTCTTCAAAAGTAGCGAGCTGAAAACTCAAATGATCTGAAAAAGTTGAATGTATATGTTACAGAGTCCATTTTCAAGAGAGAAGTTTACTTTCCATAGAAGTTAGATTCACTGTCCAGTGTCATAAATGTAATCTGAAATCTTATAAAAGACAGAATCTGTCTTTTGGTTGGCAACAAAATTCAAGCACTTACAGCGAGATGCTGGATTCAACAATGATGCTATACTGCAAAGTGGAGTTAATTGCAAGTCATAGCTAAAAATATATAATTTGAAGGTACCTAAAGCAGTTTTCAGTTGCTACGAAAGATCTTCTGCACTCCTAAACCCATTCCCATCCTTCTGACCATCTACAAGTTTATTTTAAGTACTTAGGTATTTTGTGACATTTGAATGTCATGCATCTTTATAAGTTTATATTGTAAGAATTTAACTGTGAAAAAAAAAATCTCTATTTGACCATCTATTTATAGCTAAATTCTCTTACTTGTGTTTATCTTTTACTGATACAAGCATAGCTTTACACAGAGTAACAAGCAGTTATTCTACATAGAATGAAGCATTTACAATCCTAACAGTTGCAGAGAGAAATACAGACTTGGTGAAATAGCAGAGGCCTTGAGGAGACAAAGTGTAGAGTAAAGGCATCAGATGATAAGGGATGTGTGGCCACAGGCCTGGCACTGAAGATTCCAGAGTCGCCCATAACTCACCCATGGTCTGTTTTAGAAATGCAAACCTGGAGCTGAGCAAAACTCCTTTTTACAGTAACAAAGATAGTATATAATGTACGTAAAAACACCATACATTAGTAAATTCAGACAGTAGAGCTGCAAAACACTGAAGAAACAGATATGTAAACCAAAATACAAACACAAGCCCAAGAGGATCCTAAAGCGAGGAAGAAGAAACATCAATGAATAACATATTCCTCCTGGTGAAGGACCAAACATTTTGTTAACTTACCATAACATCCCTACCCAACTGGAAAATGAGGCCACCAATCCTGGACCCTAATGACATAGTGGAAAGAGTAGCATAATGCCAGGAAAAGAAATATAAATTAAGTATGTGTGCGACAATTTAAAGTGCATTTTTATTCTTTCCCTTTCTGTAACAATGAGATCAAGAATAAAAGTGATTAGGTTGCTAAGATCTAAATTATACTAGCAATAAAATATTGGTTTTATGTGCAAATGGGATGTGCTTCTTGTGTTCTCATAAACAACATTTTAAACTTGCAAAGCCAGTTGTGGCCACGGTAAGAATTAAGGCTGAAACACAAGTTTAAATAAAACTTGTATCCTTTTTGTTTCTGTGAGTTTTTATTTGACATATATTCATGTTCCTATTCATAAAGAAAAAAATATTAGAAAGAAACAACATGAAGACAGTGATTTTCACCATTTTTTTTAAATTTCATTAGAAATCAAACCTCCTCATGTTCCATACGTCATAAAGATACCAGTGTAACAGGAAAAGAAAAAGCTTTGATAGAGGTAAATCCTGTGGGCTTCCAAACAGCCCTAAGAATGTAAATGAAACCTGGGAAGCCATTATGTGCATCAGTAGTATAAATCCAAATTTATGTTAATTAGAAATAGCCAAGAACCCGTATTGTATGGTCTATATGCTTCTTTGGAATGAAGTAAAATGATTATGCTGTGTAATTGGGACTGAGTTTTTAAAAGACATTTACAAATCAGACAGATAGTCTTTCCTTCTAAAAATCTTTGTGATTACTGTATGCCACAGTAATCTAGCATTTTTATGCTAGATGGCTTTTGGATATTTTGTGCTCACCAATGCTGTCACTCCATCATAGAAGGCCACCAGATTGGTTAGGCATGACCTTCCCCTCGTGAAGCCATGCTGGCTGCCTCGGATCACATGCTCATTCCTCATGTGATCAAGTATGTCATCCAGGAGGATCTTCCCAGGCATAGAGGTAAGACTCACCAGCCCGTAGTTCCCCAGGTGCTCCTTGCTCCCTATCTTATAAATGGGAGTGACATGACCCTTTTTCCAGTCACCCGGGACCTCACCTGACAGCCACAGCTTTTCAAATATGATGGAGGGCAGCTCAGCAACCACCTCAGCCAGCTCCTTCAGAATCCTGAGATGCATGCCATTTGGCCCCACAGACCTGTACATCTTCAGTATCAAAAAATATATATTTTTTTTTAAAGATAGTTTTAAAATGTGTATCTTTAAAAGCAGCCCTTGGTGAATATGATTTTTTCTTCCCTGTGTGAGAGGACAATCATATAATCTACATACAAGGTGTTCTTCTATGTGGCAGCCAAGCAGAATGTGCTAACCTCAAAGATTTTGTCCAATTCAGTTCTTCATGAAGTAGTGTCAGGTATGGCTTTTTTGAGAAATGTAGTGACACTCACGATAAACCAGAAACATGATATTGAAAAGTAGCTAGAAATGATTAAAAAACATAAAAGTTTTTTTAAGCTGAGAGGCTAAAAATAATCTGAATTCATAAACTGTTTTGGAAAACTTCATTTCTAAACCTTTGCATTATAGGTCTGAAACAAAAGAAGCCATATAAACTCTTCCTTCTATTTTATTATACTAGTGTTCTTTTAATGTATCCAAAGGTATAATGAAGAGCACTTTAATTCATACATAACTCATTTTGAATTCTTCCTCACTCAATCTTGAATGATAAGGGGTTTTTTTTGAAAAATATAAAGGCATGGTACAGAAAGATATTAAATGTTATAAAGAACAAGATAGAATGTAGTCAGTAAAAGTTTGAATTTTTTCAGTTTTATTCAAATTCCATGAAAATGCTTTTACATATTTTGTCCCCAATTCTTATAATTGAAAAAAGGAGAACTGTATCGTTGGTCCTAAGAAATAGCAAAACTGCTTCTGGCAAGTTCTTTGTGATATCAGGCAAATTATCATTGGGAACATCAGCAGTCACATACAAGAAAAAGTTGGCTTACCCAACCAAAGATGAGAAATTCTAGCTGTAGAATGCTTCCTCTAAAAAAGTCACCTTCATCCAGGATATATTCTTCATCTGCAGGCTGGCCCTTAATTGAGCCCAGGGAGAGGTGTACCCAGGGTCATGTGGGAAGCACAGGTAAATTGTTTGCAACTGTGCTTCCTGGGCTAACCACCCATTTCACTAGGTGATCAGTCATCAGTTCAGGCTGTGACATAATAATTCTCCCATATGGATGTACCTTATTTTTGTCATTATGAAGCTCTCATTATCCTAGTAAGAATGTGATTTTAGTTTCTTGTAGTTCTGTAAATACTTTTCTTGTACAGACAAGGCTTACATACTCTTTCGCTGTAATTAATTTATACAGAACAAAGCAAACAAACAACACATCAGAACACATAAAGCATTTAAAGAACATAAAAATATAGTTGTACCTTTAAATCATTTAAATATATTTGAAGATAGGATTGCAAACATATATATAAGAAGAGAGCCTTTCCCTTTGAATATTATGTATATATTTATAAGAAGAGAATATATATTATACAAGAATAGAGCAATAATGAATGTGTATATATATTACATATATATAATTTAAGTTCAGGAAAGAACATCAAAAGAATGTTTCTTCCTTGAAAATAAACATGTAAGATAAATATACTAAATCAGGTTAGAATCTAATTTATCATAAACATGCATGGCATTTAAAAAGTCAGCAGGAGTTAAGCCCTTAATTCAGTTAATTTTTTTTAAAAAATCAGAGCCTATATGTATATTGAGGCCCATGAGGATGTCAGAAAACAAAACTGTATTTTGTAACCTGCTATTTAGTTGACACAAATAATGTCTTGCAAATAGTTTAAAAAAACAAAATTAGGTTGCTTGCACAAGGAAGACAATAATTCTCCAAAATAGAGCACCCAAACCTAAACTGCACCAGATACAAGTTCCATAGGGGTGGAAAAGTATAAACAACAAGCAGAATTCCCCTGATATGAAGTAAAAGCTATTTTAAAGTATAACATTTAAGTCAAGAAGTTGTCTTTTTCAGAGAGGATGAACTATGAGAAGAAAAGAGGCTAAGGTATCTGTACCTGAAACCAGAGTTGTTTAAATATAGCTTTATTGTTACACTGTTCTTGCCAGGTTGCCTGCTTAGTTATATAGGGTGACATCCATCTTTGTGAAGGGCAAAAAAGAGTCAAATCTCCAAAGACCCCTTTGATTTCTCCCTTTGGAAAAAGAGAATGAAGAAAATGAAATATGCCAATAAGATATTCATTTGGCTTCTCTGAACATTTTTATTAACTTTTGACAGATGGTAAATGTTTTGATAATAACATTTAAAGTGAAGTTTCGTTTTGCTTGTTTTCTTTTTTCTATGCATTACTTCTTTTTAATTTGAAACATGCTAGAAATTTTAAGAATTAATGTTAAACAATTGTTCCTGCAACAGAGGGATCAGATCAAGAGAATGAGACGTGGTTGAAAAGAGCAACAATATACCCACACAGGCAAAACCTTTCAAACAGATTTAGGACACTTTAAAATATGCATAAATTGAATGAAGGATTAGTTGGCCTTTTTAACATTACCCTTCCCTCCAGCAGTTCTTTCCAAAGAGTTTGTCCTTTAAAGAAAGAAAAGTGTATGATCACATCAGGCAAAAGGTACCTTCTTTGGAAGTCGCAGGATTTGATTTAATGCAGCAGAACAAAATAATGATAAACTGCATGTAAGTTCCACACACCTTCAATGCACCTTCATTCTGGTCTGGAGTGCTCAAGCTGTCATAGTCTGAATCCCTTCTGGATGGAAATGCCAATCATGCTAAACCATGTGACATGGTTAGCGTCACAGCTTAGTGACACAGACAGATGTTCACAGTGAGACAGAGACCACCAAACTCACTCATTTGTGAATTACACTGGATTTCAACGCAGGCTTCCAGTATGAAAATCTTGTTCATTAATTGGATAGTTTCTTTAAATTGTATTTTAATAAAATATTTTGTGGGCAAAAATCCCAGCCTCTTAGTATTGCTGCCACCAAACAAAGAGGGGAAACTTGGCCACTTTCCAGCTTTCAAACTTTGTATCTTTATGGATCACCATGGATGTATAGATATTATATTTTGTGTAAATTCAGGAACTAAGCTCTGAACTGTCTTTCTTCAATCATCTTTAATGAGACAGAAGCATGACACTGATGTCTAAATTCAACCATTTAAATAACAAGAATGTCTCAGGAAGATGAAGTATCTTAGAGCAAACCATGAAATACACACAAACACAATGAGCAACATGCAAATAATTCTAAGATAAATAATTTTTAGGTGATATATTCATATATGCCAGATTTTCACTCCAAGATAGGACTCCAATAAGAATCTTGATGACTATAATAATAAGAAAAAAACATTAATAATATTTGGTGTCTCTATGGTAAGACAATAGACACTAAAAATAGAACATAACAGTAGCAGTGATAAATATATATCTGAGCTAAATGTGTAAACACTGAATTTTTGTAATTCTTTTTAGTGAGCTCTAATTCTATTTTATGTAGTAAAGTATTTTCTCTTCTGTGTATATATATTCAAAAAAAATGCTTATGATTAGAAAACTGTTTCTTGGCCATAAAAAGAAATAATAATAATAATTCAAAAAAAAGTCCTTCAATGTTAATCCTCCATGTATTCACTAATGAAATACTTTCTTCTTATGTAAGGATTCAATTTCCTAGAACACAACATCAGTGATACCTAGAGACAGTGGGTAGGCAACAGTTCATTTTCAGACAAAAATGAAATAATTATTGAAGCAAAATTGTTATACACAGTATCTAGAAGGAATGCATTTACATACTTTTATTTCAAGAACAAGATTCTTGCTTTGAAATGGAAAGAGTTTTCTAACTTAAAGTAAGTAATTACACACTCCATTAAACAAGTAATTAACAGATTACAATTTAAAAAAAAAACAACTTGAAAATGAGCAATTCAGATGCTAAATGCAAAGCACACTGTTACAATTAGCATAATACTTTTTGAAATGGATTAACAAATACACAATGAAAATGAAAAAAATGTTTTCTTTATTCGAATTATGTGCAAAAAAATTAATATTTTATATGTTAAACAATGTCATGGGATTAGAAGAACCTAATGCTAATACTCTAGAAATCAAACAATATCAAATGAAACAAACTTAGACTCTTAATTATCTTCACTAATAGCTACATTTTTGGAATATTATTATTACATATGTAACATTTTGTGAACATTGGCTATATGAAGAAAACAAGAAGACAAATGATGATTTTTATAAGCAACTATTCTTCCTTTACTTTGAAGATGTATTTTGCCTTCAGAAATATTCCAGTCTTGAAATTTTATTGACTACTATTCTGAATATTGGGAAACATTAACTTAATGTAGAAGCATTATCTAACATTTTATGCTTTCATTTTTGTATTTATTTTGTGCATTTGATAACATTTCCCAAAACAAAAGTTGATAAGCCCAGATAGAATTGTGAAAACCAGGAATGGGTTTATGAACTCATTTCTTCAGGTCACCCCAGCTAGCACATATTGCCCACTTACCTAGTCAATCAGCAGACTAAGAACTATCATTAGTGGACTGTTCAGATGTTGCTTTGAAGCACTGTTAACTCTAATTTGAAATTGTTGAATTACACTCCAACAGGAGCCAAATACTTCGTATGTAGTCAATTATTATTATTTTTTTAATTCTCTTTACAGCTGTCTGTTTTTCATTGTTGAAAATGTGCTAAATATTATCTGTTAACAAACAAATATTCCACCCAAACCCACATTCTTAAAACATTTTAAACTTCTCTCCAAAGGTGTTCAGCCCAGCTGTTCTCTTACATTCTCATTTTGTAGTCAACATTTTACTTAAAGCATAGTAAAAGGCAGTTCAATATAATCCTTTAACAACTTTAAATTCTCCTGCACTAACAATTCTTCCAACCTACAGGAATCTTCTAATTATTCAATCATTATTTCCCTATGCTTTCCTCCATAAAGGGGAAGAATTAGAATAAATGCTAAAGTTAATTTTTTATTTTAATTGAATTAAAAATTAACTATTTAGACATAAGGAAAAACTTTTTCTCTCAGAGAATGGTCAGGCACTGGAATGGCCTGCCCGGGGAGAGGGTGGAGTCGCCATCCCTGGCAGTGTTCAAGAGGCGTCTGGATGAGGAGCTGAAAGATATGGTTTAGTAGCTTGTGGTAGCAAGGGTAATGGGAGGACAGTTGGACTAGATGATCTTGTAGGTCCTTTCCAACCTTGTGATTCTATGATTCTATGATTTATTTACTATCTATTTGAAAGAAAGCAAAATGAAATAAGCAGTAAAGAGCCTATAAAATGCAAATTCCAGGAATAATTGTCATGTTCAGTCCAAAACAACAAAAAATATTCATTTTCTGACACTTTTTTTTCATTACATTTTTCTATGAATTCTCCAGGCCAGCTACTGGCAACCCAGTTTTACTTGGTTTGTAGGACTTGACAATAAGAGCCCATGGCAATATGGCTGCACAGGAGCAATGTTTTATTGTATGCATTAATGTCATGATAAACTGAATCATTCTCTTGTTAATGAAGTTGATCTCCTCTGGTGTTATTGCTAGCCAGGGCAGTAAAGAAATTCAAATATCGTGGAATCACTCAAGGCATTGAAACAAAGGAACTGCAAAAACTATTGCACAAATAAAATCAGATACATAGAATATAAAAATTAAGCCTTATGATATGTATGATATGTATGAATTTATGATCAAGAAAGACTGCAAAGCAGGCAAATCTTACAAAAGGTAATTATTATGATACATCAATGTGATGGCTGCTACAACATACAGCACACCAGTTTCTTCCACATTTATTTACCCTATAGTTTTGACAATGTATCTGCTCTTAAGGCTGAGAGGAGAGTGGCATGAGAAGGAATGAGAAGAACTAAGGTAATTATTCCTTTTATAATTGGTAATAACAACTTTTTTTAGCATGTTTAATGATTATCACCAGTGCATAATGGGCCAATGTTATAAAATTCAGTGAAGGTCAGGAGACTCAAGGTATGCCATAATGTATACAATGAAGTAAATAAAACTGCTCTTAGTTTCTTTCTTACAAATGAATCTCACTAATCCTTCTTGGACCACTTTGATTGTACCAGAGATGGTCCTGCTTCCAAAATCATGACTATTTGGAAGTCTGTATTTTCCTTTTCCCAATTATTATTAAGTGTTACAAAAGAAATGTGAGAATGCACTTAGAGATGGATTGTCATTTATTCTGTTGTTTCTCTTTCTTTTGTGAAAAAAAAAAAAAAAAATTTGTGTGGAATTGCCATTTTGTTTCAAGCTTCAATCACAGGACACTTTACTTGGTAGGCTGATATTGTGTTGTGAAGTGCCCTAAAACTCAAATGCTTGGTAGTTTTGATTTTTATTTATTTATTTAATATCTGCAGGTATAATTTTGGAGCTGTTTGATACATGTCCTGGGTTGGAAGAAACCTCAAATATCATCTAGTTCCAACTCTCCTGCTGCAGACAGAGTTGCTGACTGCTGGATCAGGCATTAGATCAGATTGCCCAGGGCAGAGGCCCCAGCCTGGCCATTTCTCCGTAAGAATGGAAAGCTGTAATGGCAGAAAGGAAGATCTTTTAAAATTGGTTATGTTAATTAAATTCATATTTAAATCATCTGTTGTATAGATCTATTTAATTTATAAGAATTTAGCAAGAACTATTGGAAAAGCATCTTATTTACTGTCACGGGTTATCTCTGGATACAAGTCCGTGACAGGGGGGCACAGGCCCCGGGAAAAAAAAAAACGGAAGAGCGAGGAAAAAAAAAAAAAAAAAGGAAGGGGTACGAACGGTTTGCCGCGCGATCCGGCCGGCCCCGGGCCACGCGCTCCGGGAGAGGGGGAAGGGCAGGGAGCTAGTGGATGGTTTTAACAAAA